>CAHIKZ030001635.1:787500-840000 GCA_903632075.3 Acanthosepion pharaonis | reverse complement strand
GTATTCATTTTTCAACGGATCATTAGATTCAACCTCATACAACCAAGGCCATTTTTTCCGAGAATGCCATCAATCTATTGAAAATCAATATTTTTTTTCAAAGGGATCTCAAATTTGGATGAGTTTATCTTTAGCTTAAGCCTTCGTATCGCTTTTTACGCCGACCCATGTTGACAGAAGAAAAAAGGCTGTAGGTCAAATCCGTTCAGTCAAGAGGATTTAGATAAACTTTTTCTTAAATCTTCTAACGCCAGTATCCAAGTGTCATGAAAATCGGCAACCAACATTTGTTTGAACTTTTCACTTACTGTGTGCTGTCGGATTAATTTTCCTCTAAGCTCTTTAAATGGACAGGAATGTACTCAGTAACACTGTTATCTCTCTGTTTTACTTGATGTAAAATATACGAATTCTTGTCTTGATTTCTATGTTGTTTATATATCGTTTATTTATTCATTTAAAATTTTCTAAAATACTTTCTTGAAGATATTTAAGATATCATCAACGTACCCCCAATTAAAAGTTTTTTTCTTTTTTTTCGCTCAATTCAGTTGTCTTTGAATTGATAATTTTATTTTATTTTTTATCTTTTTGGATCTCTCTTGGATTTTGCTTTATGTTCTTTTCTTTCATTTTTTAATCATTTCTTTTATTTGTGTATTTAACCTCATATTTCTACTCGTTTCAATTCAAAATTCAAAATGGCTGCTACAAACCTCCATGACAGTGATTCTTTGCGACTTCTCGGTTGAACATACTCTTACGACATGAAGTGAAAAGACTATATTGAATCTATTCCTAGGTTTGCAGCATAGAAAATTGGTTCACTCTATCGTGATAGATAATTTTTCTTCTACATAATCTAACATATTTACATATGCCCACTAGCAGCATGGCCCGACGTTGCCCGTGCTTGATACGACTCATACAGTAATCGCTATCACTTGACTTAAAATATTTTTGACAATCCTTGCCTTTAAAGGATTTCCTTTTGCCGTGCTGATGTTGCTACATGCCTCACTTCTTGTCTATCTCACATTGCGAATTTTTTCTAAGCTCTATACTAAACATTAAATCTGTTCCGAAAAAAGAACTAAACAAAATGAACACAAAACGATCAGCTTTAAAAAAGGACTCGTAACTGGAAAAACCGAATGAAAAAAAAAATGTTAACAACAAATACTTTTTCACACCCAACCCAGTTCTGCGGAATCAAAATCAACGTCGAGTTTAAGCAAGCGAATGAGCCAATTGGAGTAAAGTGCCATGCAGATTTAGATTTTTCCCACTTGCGACGAATGCAGCTATCTATTTTTTTTTTTTTTTGCATGCTAGCATGCTAGTTAATATTCGTGTCAGTTAGCTGTTGGCTCTCACGCTGGCCAATAGAATCTTCCTGCCTATTCGTGGCAGCCAGCTATAGGCTCTCACTCTGGCCAGTAGAAAATGGCCGCAAACTACATGAAAACTGCCGTAGAAGCATGAAAAAATCGATTATTTCCACTATCGATGGGAGTTGGGAAATGCAAAGTCGGTCTTGGCCATTCCGTTAACTTGGAGCATGTGCATGTAAATTTTGGTGCAAATCCGTCGAAAAGTGCGGACGTGCATTCGTTACACACACACACATCCTGTCTTTTATAGCTAGAGATGCTTTGAATTTTGCAGCCACATATTGTCCGGTGCTCCTGCTGTATATCTAGAGATTCTTGATAAAATCCAAAGAAGAGTCAGCAATATTATTGGTCCTGACTGGATCTAACTAACGCATTTGTCTATTGTGCCATATAACTCAAAACATTACTTTGATTACATCCTTGAGGACACATGGCACAGTGGATAAAGACGTTAGTTCGATCCGATCACAGGACCAGAAGAGTGTGAGTTCAGTACCCGGTTAAGGCAGTGGAGAATTTAGAGAGGGGAATTAACGGAAGATAACTGACATCCATTAAAACATGGGACATGGAACTAGAACAGTCTACCCTAGTGAGCGAAATAACGCGTTCAGTTCGACATTCCAACCACCTGAAGAGCCGGAGCGTACAACGGCCGAAACGTTGTAATAAACATGGCGACAAAGATGAGGACAATAGTCCGAATAATGTAAATACTGTATATAATACCTCATCTCAGAAATATAGCCAGATACACTTGTATTGTTCTGGCTCCTTAATAATGTTTCTATTTTTTCTTATTCGTTTGCATTCAATAATCCATTGTACCTTAGTGGTTTTATTGTACTGCATGTTGTGATATGATTTAAAAAATTATAAAAATCTTTCGCTTAAAAGAATTATTTTAGGAAAATAGGTAGCTTTTTGTTTTTCTCCACAATTGATGGGAGTTTCTTTCCTAACCTTGTATTTGAAGTGATGGGTAACGTTAATATTCTGGCATTATTTTCTCATCGAGTTACATGTGCTATCAATTTTATTCGTTGCTGCTGTCTGTGGTCCTCAAGTGATGTGGTTTCTGTTATTTGGTACAGTTCTTTATTTATGATTATCTAACACCAGGCTTCAATATTCAATGAAGGATGACCTTTGCTAAGACCCTCAGGTTTTATTCGCTCAACGGCTTTTTTAACCATTGATCTTAGAAAGCTTTTGTATACAGCTGACAGTTTAGATATTTCTGAATGGATTTGGCGTCATGCAAGACATCCATATAAAGGTTTTGATCTGACGACGCTATTTAAGAAAATTACTCGAGTTTTCAGGTTGACTTTTCAGGTTTCTTAGTTATCTTAGTACTCGGGTCTTCCTAGAATTGTTTTATCGGAATGTTCTATACTAGTATTCTCATTTTTTTCTTTATACGATCATTATGTTTTGTTTTGTTTTTTTATTTTATCTGGGATCAATGTTTAATATCTATAAGATTCTCCGGCCATTCTGGACTTGAATGAATTACGTTTTCCGTCCGAAAAATAATAATATTAAGTTGGAAAACGTTGCAAGTAGCAAGGAAGAAGGTTTACGTGAAAATAAATATATATAATATATCGCAAAAATATGCCAATTTAAACCGGATGACATGTGTCTGGCTTTTATGAAAGTTTATTCAATTAAGCTAAGATGTTTGAGGCATAATGAGAAAAGAAGGTTTAGTGAATGTAACACCCACAGCGCGCATCGAAGTCAAGAAAAACAGGGTAAAATAGTGGAAAATCTATTTGACAAATTTGAGCAAACGGAGGGAGAACACGCATCTCAAAGACAAACAAGTGAGAAATTTCCTTATCTTGCGTCGTTTTATTCTGACAGTCTGTTGGTGAAAGCAGTGATTGTCCTGAAGCAACTGACGAGATATTTCAATGGCAGACAACGTCAACCCGAATTCAAATAATTACGAAAATCAACTTTAAGAAATCGTTTCTTTTTTCCAAACACTCGGAATAGACACATTCTTCAGCGCACTGACAGAAAGTTAAATATATGCCCGTCGCAGCTCATTTTATAAAGAGCTTAATTCTTTAACCGGCATAAAAATAGTTTTGTTTGTGTTCAAGGTTATTGGAAGAGAAAGAGGCTTTGGCAAAACCTTTCAAATCCAAAGCGCTCTGCAATCAGGTCCTTTGTTTCGTTAAAACCTACGGCACCGCGGAAGTAAAGATGTCTGCACATATGGAGATCAAAGACACAATTCAAAGGATGAAGTTATTTCGATTTGTAGAAAGATACTTGCACGCGTATAAGATAAGAACAAAGGAGATTTACTGCAATATTAAGATGCTTTCTTTCTTCCTTTAAGCTAGCGACATGGACAAGGTCAGGATAAACCGGCAATGCAACAGAGCGAAGACTGGCTGGATCTCAAGGACGTTAAACCCGATGTTAAATCGACAGGCGTAACCTGAATGGAAATGCAGTCGATAGATTTCATTTTCCGGCTTGCCAACAACCGAGCCCATTCTTCCTTCCATCTTGTGAATTCCTCACGGGCAAAACTACAAAGAAGATATGAAAGGATGGTCTAATAACGGTTACTTATAAAACAACAAGCGATGTCGGTACACGCACACCATTTGGTGTACAGGAGCTGTTGACTTCAATGTTGTCAGAATCCCGACCGTTTTCTCACCGCACCATTATTGAATCTCGAAAGCCAGACAAAGCTAAAACTAACAAATTGACACTTAAATTATCAACCGTAAAGCATTTTTGATAGCATTTAATGTAATTTTCCCCAAGGGCACAGCTATTAAGTCCCGACGATAGAATAAATATAAACAATTCTTACATAAAACCGTACAGAATTCTAGTTTTCTTAGAGGAAATTTTAATAGGCAATATTGAAATTTTAATGGGCAATGAAAGTTTAATAGGCAATACTGAAATTTAAATGAACAATATTGAAATTTTAATAAGCAATGAAAATTTAATTGGCCATATTGAAATTTTAATAGGCAATATTGAAATTTTAATGGGAAATGAAAATTTAATAGGCAATCTAGAAATTTTCATTGGCAATATTGAAATTTTAATGGGCAATATTGAAATTTTCATAAACAGTATTGACATTTTAATATGAAGGATTGAAATGTTAATAGGCAATATTGAAATTTGTCATATGCACAAGTAACATTTTTTTCTTTTATTGTAATCTGCGCACGACTGCAAAAGGTTCCGGCCTTCTCTTAGCGAGTCCGATGGCAGGGTGGGGTCCCAGGGTCTCTGCTAAGCTGAGCTCCCTATACATATATGAGTTGAAAGCCGGAGAGGTATTCACTTATGCGTGGTATCTCTTTTGAAAGTAGACCTTCCGGAGCCTATCCCTCTTCTGGTCAAACACAGGAGATATCTTCCAAGTTGAAAGTTCACTTTGGTCACGAACATGTGGCCGTTCATTCCATTGTGGGAACCCTCCACCGTGGCCATTGACTTCAAGCCCTCCACCCAGTGTCATCACCGCACTGGCTGAATCCCTAGTAGGTATGGATCCCAATGTAAACCTGTATACTACATAGCAGCAGACTCCACAAGAAGGTTCATTTCCATGTGATATGGGATATGTCTTGTTTTTATTCTGCAAGGAGTCTGCCGACAATTCTCATCAGAAAAGCCTGGATTAGTCGTCAAGGTAGGTACTATTGGGATACATGCTACCGGAAGCACTCGTATAGTGACCTGGCATAAAAAATAGGTAATTTCATACCATCGCCGAACGGAACGAGAATTTACACCAATCGCGATAAATGGATGTTGCCTTAGGAAGGCCCCGTGCCTTGAGCGCATATTGAGTCTTAAACTCAACCCAGACCTCAAATAGAAAATACGATCTATCGCTAAACATGCTGGAAAATGGTAGGTTCTCTGTAGCGCTCTGAACTCTCCTGCTATCCAGGAGCCATATCAAGCCGAGAACGGAGTGCTGCTGCCATATATGGACAGGAGCTTCCCAGCCTTCACTTTCCACTCTCGATAGAGTCCAAAAATTTCTCCACGTCCTTTTTGGTGATGAATTATTCCCCCTTGCCACCCTATTTCTCATAGGCAAGACGTCGCAACCCTCTTACTGCTCTATCCCTATTTCCAAGGACAGTGTTCAGATGAACTATACTCCTTACTTCCACCAGTGCTAACCTGCACAACTGAGACCCACCATGCCACACAAATTATAGCAAAAAAAACATCATTCCGTTCGCCTTTCCATTGGTAAGATGCAAGTTCCACTCAAGCAGCTTCGTCTCCCAAACCATTGTCTTGTGGAACTGACTCCCAAGAGGTAGATTCCACGATCTCTAACCTGTTAAAGTTTAGGGTTAACGTTTATCTTCCACACATATCCACATAAGCTTTGTTTCTTAGTCTTGTAACCCTCTACCTCGAGTGGCCTTCGGGCCCTGTACAAAGGGAATAAAAAATAGCGTCTGCAGACGTCAAATATGCACCATTTAATACTTAAAAGTTTTTTCGTACCTTCAGGAGATGAATTACAATTGAAACGATAGCTTAACCTATTAGTAGTTGACCTGCTATGTTTTATACGAGATCACTTACATTATACGTGATATTAAAGTACATATAGGTATATACAGATATATATATATATATATATATATATTAAAGTACACATATAAAGGTATATATGTGATAGTAAAGTACACATAGGTATATATAGATATGTATGTGATATTAAAGTGCACAGAAGTATATATATATATATATATATATATATATATATATATATATATATATATATATATATATATACGATATTAAATGTATATATGTATATATAGGTATATACATATGATATTAAAGTACATATAGGTATATATATATATGTGTGTGTGTGTCTGTGTGTGTTATATTAAACTGCACATTTATATAGAGGTATATATGGGATATTAAAGTACACATTGGTATATATATAAATACATATATATGTAATATTAAAGTGGACATAGGTATATAAAAGTATATATGTGATAGTAAAATACACATAAGTATATATAGATATGTATGTGATATTAAAGTGCACATAGGTATATATATATAAATATGTATATATATATATATATATATATATATATATATATGTGTGTGTGTGTGTGTGTGTGTGTGTCTGTGTCTGTGTGTGTGCCTGTGTGTGTGTGTGATATTAAAATGTATATAGGTATATATAGGTATATATATGATATTAAAGTACACATAGATATATGTATATATACATATATATGTGTGTGTGTGTGTAATATTAAACTGCACATAGGTATATAGAGGTATATAAATGATATTAAATTTCACATAGGTATATATAGATATATATGTGATATTAAGGTGGACATAGGTATATAAATGTATATATGTGATATTAAAACACACACAGGTATATATGGATATTTATGTGATATTAAAGTACAGATCCGTGCATGGAAAACATTTTAAATTGCTTAAAGTATTTCAAATGTTATTTTAGATTTACATCGACGTTATTCTTCTGCCATATGCCGTGTCCCTTCAGGGCGTGGGTGATCATGGTTCTTCCCAACTTCCTCTCCTTTTTATCTCTGAGTAATGTTTGTCATCTATCTCTCCTAATGCCTGTTCTGATAGCCATTTAAACAAGCTCTTTAGATAGACTAAGCGCGGTTTCTCTTACCGTTAATCCGTCCTGTGAGTTTCAAATTTTCCAAACCCTCTTTCTGCATTGTGACCTAGAAAATTCAATTGTTTCTTTCTGATTGTACGTATAAGCGTCCATTTTGTTTTAATTTTCTCTAAAACTTCGTCGTTGCTCACATGTTCAGTCCTATAGTATTCTCTGAGTCCTTCTCTTGAACCACGTTTTTATTACTTAAAGTCTCTTCTTCATCTGCGACGAGATTGTTCTGCTTTCACCGCCATATAGAATGACCGAAATTGCATAACAGTCCAACGCTCTTTTCTTTGTTGCTAACGATTTTTTTTCCTGTTTCTTAATACTTTGCTTATCTTTTGGAAGGCATATTCCTTTATTATAATGCGCCTTCGGATATTGTTGTCGCCTTTTCCGTCCTCTGTTAAAACACTTCCTTCTTTTCTCATGTGCCGTATCCCTTCAAAACGTAGGCGATCATGGCTCTCCATTTCCTCCTGTCTCTTGTAGCTCTCAGTAATGACTTTTTATTATTTCTCCCAGACCTTGATCTGCTATCCACTTGCTTAAGCCCGTTAAGTATGTCACGTGTTGCTTTCCCGTGTCCCTATTTCCCTCTATCCGCCCTGTGAGTATCAGATTTTCCAAGCACTCCTTTCTCATTAAGTGTCCCAGAAATTTCAGCTGCCTCTTCCTGATATTAAATATGAGTTTCCTTTTGTTTGTATCCTCTCCAAAACCTCATTGTTGCTCACACGTTCGGTCCATGGTATCCTTAGTATCCTTCTGTAGAATCGCACACCTGTTGCCTTGAGTCTCTTCTTCACGTTTGAGGAGACTGCCCAATATTCGCAAACGAGGACAGATACCATGTAGCAGCTAAATACTCTTTTCTTTGTTACCAACAAAACTCTCCTGTCTTGTAATATATCTACCTAGCTTTTGGAATGCGTTTTTGGCTATCCCAATAAATTTTCCCACCTGCTTGATTTTAGTGTTCCCGACCTGTAAATCGCATTTCCGACTTATCTTTTTGCTGATGTCTTCTTGTAGTTTATGCTTAGTCCCCTTTTCTCGCTCTTTTTGTGGGAGATTTTGTAGTTTTCTTTCCGTGTCTTCTATCACCAAAGTGTCATCTGCACATCTTATGTTGTTAAGATTGTGGTCGCCAATGATAAATCATGGTAGGATTTCCAGTTCCCTCAGAATTGCCTCGCTGTATAGGCTGAATAGGTCCGGCGAGAAGACGCATCCTTGTCTTACGCCCCTTTCTATTTTTGTATATCTGCTGAACTCATTTTTTATCTTTATACAAGCGGTTTGTTGACAATAGACGTTTTTGGTCATTCTAATGTCTTTCCCGAATATGTCAAGGTTGCTGAGCAGCTTGTATTTGCTTCATGTGCTGCCCCTTTTACTGACAACCATATATTCTTATTTCTTATTGATACTTAGTCTTTTCTTCTCGCTTTCCTTTACTACCTTCTGTAGATGTGCCTGTAGTTTCCTTTCTGCACCTACTATCAATACTGTGTCATCTACATTTCTTATAGTGTTAAGAATATGGCCGTCAATAATGAATCCTGGTAGGACTACGGATTCTTTTAGAATCGCCTCATTGAAAAGGTTGAATCGGTCCGGTAAGAAGATACATCCTTGTCTTACGCCCCTTTCTATTTTTGTGTATATACTGAAACCTGGGAAACCATACCTATAAATCGACCTTCCTGATGTAACACCATGCAACTAGAGACAGAGACTTTTTTTTTATATTCCCAGATTTTTTATTATGGTTTTCAGGGCTGTTGTTCTTCCCACCCTCCTGTACACTTGCAAGAACTGGACTTTGTATCTTTGGAACATCAAATCTCTGGAGCGGTTCCAGAAAATGAAGAATCCTTCGCATCAGTTGGGAGGACCGCATCACCAACAGTGAGGTCCTCTCAAACATCTCTCTCCAGCATTGAGGCTACCATCTTACAACATTGCCTTTCTGGGTAGGTCTTGTGCCCTGAATGTGTCCCATTGGACTCCCACATATTACCCTTTTTGGAGAACTTGCAAGAGGCAAAGCGGAAGCCCAAAATGATGCTTCAAGGATCAGTTGAAGATATCCCTGACACAAGCCAACATCAACATTGATACTTGGATAACTATTAATTCAAATTGGCCTTCCTGGCATTGGACTATCCGAGAGGGGATCAAGACTTTTGAGTTCAACTATTAACATGAAGAGGATCTGCAATGTGCTGTCAAGAGGGCCCGACTCACCCAGCTGCGACAACCACCTATACTTTCGTTTTTGACTCCTTCACGTGACTCTTCAGGAGTATACTAGGCCTTCACAGCCATCTCTGCCACCGCCACCACAGAAGAGAAAGGGAATAAGGAGAGAGGATGAAGATGAGACTGAATGCCGAATTGCTTAATTGATATGGTTTTACTGTGAACGCACCGCCTTCATAGAAATGAACTGAGTAGCTACATGAAAATAGAAAGGTGCGTGAGACAAGGATGTGTCATCTCCCCAGATATAGTCAAACTCTACATCGACGCTATCCTAAGAGAATTGGGGACCCTACCAGAATTAATTATCGGTGGGAATAATCTTAACAATATAAGATAGTCAACTCTAAAGGAAAACTACAGGACCTCTTAGAGAGAATGGTTGAATGAGGTGAGAAAAAAAAGGGTTTACCATCAACTTCAACAATATGGTTATCAGCAAGAGAAAATGCCGAAGATGCGAATTACGATATAAATATCAAACAGGTGTACAAGTTTAAACATTTGTGAAGAGTTTTGTAACAGAGGATAGAAAATGCAACACTAGGACCCGAACACGCATTGGAATAACAAAAGAAGCATTCCAAAAGCTAAGCAAGGTACTGAGAAACAGAAAAAATCGTTAGGGACAAAGAAACGAGTGCTGAATTGCTGTGTGGCTTTCATCTTCTTATATGGCCGTGAAAGTTGAACAATCTTTCCACGAATATGAAAAAAGAACTAGAATCAGCAGAAATGTGGTTCTTAGATACTTAGAATTCTATGTACGGAGCGAGTTAGCAACAAAGAAGTGTGAAAGAAAATAGTATAAGAAAAAACACTTATATCTAAAATCAGGAAAAACAATGGATGTTCCTTGAACACATGTGGAAGGAAGGCTTGAAAAACTTAGTTTTCATATTGAGGGCAACTGAATTACGGGAAGGCAATGCACCACTTACCTGACGAAGTTTTTGAATGCATGGCGGAACAAGGAGGAGTCGATAGCCTTAGAAAATGGCGTAAAAAAGCCACACAAGATAGGAAGTTATGAATATCCGTGAACGCGATACATAGAAAAAGAAGATGCAAGCAGTTTGCTTCCAGTATAAGTTCTGGATTGTTCGAATATTCCTTCCCAAATAAAAAAAAAGCTTAACTGGCAGTTCAAATAGTTATTTATGACGTACTCACCGTTGCGTCGTAGGTTCTAAGTCCGCTAAAGTTCACTTTTAAGTTGATTAGCTATCTTGTACACCTATCGTGGAGAGAAACTAGTCTTGCTCTTTTATTGTACTCTTGTGCCAGCTGATAATAAGGTTAATAAATATCAACATATGTATGGATAGCGACACGGTTATTGACATGGAAAGGGGATTCGGGAAAGCCGAGGTCGAAATGCTTTCTAGTTTGTTGCATTCACTCTCGCACTAATGTCCTTGGGAAAGGCTTGAATCTATTTTTTCTCGCTCTATCCCAATATGGGGATTAAATATCAGGGCTGACGGCATTCTCTTGCTTTAACTGGCGCAGATTATAGCAGAGAACTATCTGTAAATTCAAAACCGAGGATCCATTCACTATATTTTCCAAGAAACCAAGACAATTCACAGATAATATAGAAAAAGTAGCTACAGATCTTTTACATACTGTCTTGAAGTGACTTTTTTTTGTTTTTTGCTTTTCTACCCTGTAAAAGGCCTGAGAGTCATTTGAGGTAGAGGGTTGTAGATTAGAGGTTTGGTTATGCGGATATGTGTGGAAGATAAAGGTTAACCCTAGATTTGGACAGGTTAAGATTATAGAGATCGGGGAAGTAACCTCTTGGAAGCTGGTTCTACAAGGCCGCGGTTTGTGGGAAGAAGCCGTTTACGTGGAACTTACATCACACCAAAGGAATACGAAGAGAATGGGATTGTTTCATTACAATGGACGTGGTATAGCAAGTCTTAGCCGCGAAGGTTAGAACTGGTGGAACTAAGGTATGAAATAGTGATAGAGTAGCAAGAGGCTTGCTATGTTTCATCTGTTGGAAAGAAGGGTGTAAAATAATTCATCACCTACAAGGACGGGGAGACGGTTTTGAATTCTGTCAAAACTGGAAAGTGAAGGCTGTGCAGCTTCTGCCTATATATACCATTAATACTCCTTTTTTCGACCTGATATGGCTCTTGTAAAGGTAGAGGATACCAGCAGGAGTTAGGTACTTACTGGAGTAGTACAGGGAACTGATCATTTTTCTGGTATATTTATTGAGAGATTTTATGTATGAGTTCCACTTGAGGTCTGGGTTGAGCTTAAGTCCCAATAGGTGTTTATTGGGCCTCCCTGAAGGTGCACCTGTTCATCATGATAGGCAGAAATTCAGTTTGACCGGTGATGATGGAACGTCACTCGGAAACAGTTTTAAACTCTATCATGGCTGGAGACTGAGGTCTGGGCAGCACCTATCTAAATATTACAACAGTACTCTGTTTTTGGCCTGATCTGACTCATGTAAAACTAGAGGATGACAAGGAGTCAGGTACTTACTGGAGTGGTACAAGAAACCAACCATTTTTCCTTCATCTTTATAAATGGATAGTATGTATGAGTGAATTATTTATCTAATAGATTGAATTTAATACTGGGAGCTGTATTTCTCTGGCCTTGTATCAGATTAATATAAATTAAACCGAGCAAGCATAAAACATTTAAGATTTATATTTAAGCTGTCTGCAACGGATACCTGACACAACTACATTCTTCATATCATGATCCTGTAACAAATCAGATACAACAGTATTCAATCCATAATAGTCTATGGGTAACGGTGCTGAGTCAGCTACTTTATCCAGCTGCCCATTGCATTGCATTCACAGACGGGAATTTTAGGGAGAGTTGGCTGAATGCCAGCGTTCATTGTAGAATGGCGCCACACTTTCAGGCAAGGTGTTCCAACTGTTGAAGCTAAACGTAACCGCGGCCGTGTATATCACAATCGCAAACAACGTGATCACATAAATTCACTGTAATGTAATACTATACCTCACATCCTTGGGGAGGGGGAGTGACGTTTCAGACTTTCAATTCTGAAGTTCGTAAAGTAACAAGCGCTACTACAATAACAACAACAACAACAACAGCAGTAACAACAGAAATCCACAAGCGTACAAGAGAAGCCTCAGGTCATCGTCGCGTCGATGTACTGCCATGGACGATGTACTGTCATGGAGAAGCTAATCTTAATAAATGTTGACAAGGGATCTGCAGAGTTCTTGCTCTAAATGCAACGATGGGGAAACGGATTTCTTTTGCAAATGCAATTTATTTTGATCAACGAATTTGTTCGTTGGCTCTGTTTAACTTAAGCTCGGGGACATCTACAAGAGTTCAGAATGGTGCGAGCATTGATACGAATTCTTATTTCAAAACTCATTCGTCATTTCCCTAGAGATCGAATATTGATTTCATTTCTTTATTGCTTTCTACATCGCTTCTCGGGCGTATTGAAAGGGGTTTCACATTCTGCGGATCGAGAAAAACCATAAAGTGGTTGTCAAAAGAAGAAAATATCAACCCAATATGCAAATCGAACCAAACCCTTATTCCAAAATTCAGAACAACACGTGTAACACAGAAGTTTCCACATTTTATAAGCGAACTCGATTTCCAATACTTTCATTAATAACAAACTCCTCAGTGTCCGGAATTATGCATTTATCTGCAAGACAAGTGTACGCAGCTATTTTCATTTTTCTACACTCCAACGATTCTTCACCCATAAAGGATAATAGGATACATTTTTCCAGATATCAGTCAGTCAGTTATGTGCGATACACGCTTAGGGCGATCATGTATCTTTCGATACATGACTGACCAGGCAGATTTTTTTCCCGCAGTAAGTTGCTTTTTTTTCTGCGGTAGACCAGTTGCCATCCAAGACTCTAGAAACCGGTCTGTCCTGATATTTACCTATAGCTGGGGGGGTGAGAAGAAGAGTATTCATACATTTCCCAATGGTATTAGCACGTAAGTGAATGTAATGGATTCGACTGGAATTCGAGCTCGCCTCCCCAATTCCTCAATCCGAGCCTTTATCGATTATTCCATCTCCAGATATGTATCACCATTATTTACAAAATTTAAAATCGGACGAAAAGTCGTCACCTTTGATTTGATTGATTCATTTTCTACGGCTTATCAACCCTTTTATTTAAAGCCAGAAAATATATTTAGATTACAAGATTTTTTTTAGATAATAATGGTTTAGTGATACAACTCCTACTAATTAACCCATAGATGGAGGGAAGAAAAGGTGGATTCATACTTTTTCTCAAGGAAAATTGCGTGTAAGTGAATATAATGGAACCAACGGGAATTGAAACTCTGTTCTCTGATTCACAATTTCAAATCATTATCCATTACACCACCCGCATATACAAGCTTACAGTAACTTGTATTCCCAGACAGCCACCCATATAGGTACTAACCAGGAGCGATGTTGCTTAACTTTGCTAATCGTATGGGAACCGGTGTTTCAACATGATGTGGCCGTAAGCACTTCCTCATCTTTTTTGCCATCATCATCCCAAAGGTTTCAGCTATTGTGTCCTCTCTCGTCTTCATCAGGTATCTGTCGATCTGGGTAAAATTCAAACTTTCCAACTAACTTTATTTAATCTACAGCGTTGGCTACATTCCTTACAGGAATCAATGTCTAAGGATATTTAACCCTGTTCTCTTCCTGTGTTCCAACAATGGAGCTGGAACAATTTGATCCGTGAAAAATGTCAAATGTGAAAGTCAATTTCTAACAACCCAATTCTTTACTTTTGATATGGGATGCAATTATGGCATATATGTCGTTAAACAATACGAGGAGGTCATTTTTTTTTTTTTTACAATAATGTTTCCTCTGTACAAGAACCAAGAGCCACTCGAGGTAATGAGTCAAAAAGTAAGAGGTAAGAACCAGTTTATTAGAAAAATAATGGTTAATCCTAGAGTTGAGCAGGTTAAGATTGTAAACATCCTCTTGGGAGTCGGTTCAATATAGTAGCGATTCCTCGAATGGAACGGACATCTCACTAATGGAATACGAAAGGAATGAAAATGGCTCACGACAATGAGCGTGGCATGGACGGTCTTAACTGTGAAGGTTAGAATTGGTGGAACAAAGGATTGCAGTTCGTCTGGGAGTTTTCCATAGAAATAGCGTTAGTGTAGCGAGAGGCTTAAAACTTTTCGTCTGTTGGAAAAGGGGTTGTAGGGTGGAAAATAATTTAGCAATCACTAGCACGCGGATACGCTTTTGGACTCTCATGTCGATGGCGTTGAAATCGTTCAGGAATGACTGAAATTAACTGTCATAGACAACCGTTTCCTCAGATCTATAATTAAAAAGGGGCACAAGCGAACGAATCCTGTAGTTCAGTCACGGACAAAACTGCAGCCCGCGAGTCACATGCGCCCGTTGTGGCGTTCTGAATGGCGCGCCTAATTTAATGAGGGAAATAACGTTTATTGATAGTTTGCGTTTTGTTTCATTCTCGCTTGTTCACACGCATTCTCTGTCACGCCAAGAAGTTGAGTCAAAGGGAGATAACTATTAAATGCCTGAGCAACCTTCCTTACTTATTAATGTCTGTTGTTTTGTGAGAACAGTTCGATTAAACCACATGCGTAACTATGATTAAATAAGATTTCTTGAATTTGTAACCTTTTGTTAAAGGTAACGTTCTCAGCATTTTAAACCATTGGTGATTTTCATTAAGGGAGATCATACGTGTAAAAATAGTTTCTTTAGAAATGAGAAACGTTCATATTCATTTTTTTCTGCAGAAGAAATTTCTTTTCTTAAAAAGAATTTTTTGGCATTTTAAAATGAATAAATTAAAAACAAATCACACGGAGCAGTATGTGTTAATCACAGTAGCATCAGTGATACTATTATACGAAATTTTCAATTTGTTAATTATTGGAGAAAATCTTTACCTCAAATAAACAAATATCAACATTTTCCCGCATTTCTAAGACAGATGCTTACGCGTATGATCTTCTGTAGGAAAAATGTTCACTTTACTTTCACTGAAAAATTACTTTGAATTTTTTATTAGTGCGACCCGCCTCATGATGAACCATATCTGATGCAGCCCACAAATTGGAATAGGTTGCCAATGTCTGTCGTAAGTCTTAAGGAAGGGCAACATTTTATCAGATCTTATCGACTGACTCTACATATTCATCAACAAAGTACCAAACCGAATAACAGAAATCACATCACTTGAAGACTTCCAATAGCAGCAACAATGAAAATGTATAGTACATGTAACTAGAAGAAAAAATAATAGTATAATCAAGACGTTGACATTCCACACCACCTTAAGCAAAAGGCTAGGAAGGAGATTCCAGTCATTACTAGAAATAGTGATAAAAGATAATGGATTAAAGAACCTATTATCGTGAAACTTTGTTTTAAGGGAAATATTTTAACATTTCAACTAACAGTAACCCTAATCGTTCGGATTTCTTCAATATGCCATGTTCCTTCAGGACGTTGGTGATTATGGCTCTCCACAATTTTCCTGTTATTTGTAACTCCTAATAACTTTTGCTTTTTTGCCATTTCGCCCAAACTCAACTCAGTCATCCATTCGATCAAGCTCATCAGCTAAGTGGTGTGTTGCCTTCTCTGGTTCTTTTATTTTCAATGTCCTGTGGGTATCAAATTTGCCAAGGCCTCTTTCCTCAATATTTTCCCTAGAAATTTCAACTGTCTCTTCCTGATGCTAAGACTAAGTTCCCTTTTTGTTGCCATTGTATCTAGAACGTCGTAGTTCTTCACATGTTCGGTCCATGTCATTTGCAGCACCCTTCTGTAGAATCACATTTTCTGCTGCTTCGAGTCTTCTCTTTGTCTATGAGGAGATTGTCCAGCGTTCATTGTCATATACTAGGACAGATACCGCATAACAGTTCAGTACTCTTTGTTTCTAACTATATTTATTTTACTATACTCAGTACTTTGCCCAACCTTTAGAAGGCGTCTTTCGCTTCCCACATATCTAAACCTGTTGTACTTGTTTGATTTCGGTATCTCCAATTTGTAATTTGCAGGTTGGGCTGCTCCTTTTGCTAATTATCATGCATTCTATCTTCTTGCAATTGAAGTTTAGTCCTTTCTTCTTGCTTTCCTTCATTGTCTTCTGTGGGAGTTCTTGTAGTTTCCTTTCTGTGTCTGCTATGAACAATGTGTCATCACAACGAGGGTTGAATGCTGTCTGTATGGAAATGCTTAATCTCACAATTACTGTTACCATTAGCATGCGTTTGCAATTTTCTTTCACTAGCCTGTAGGGTCTAATGAAAGATTGTCTAAAAGAATTAATTCGATCGAAGGCATCTTTAGTCGCTGATCTGAGAAAACGTTTTCATGTAGATGATAGTTTAGACATTTCCGAACAAGATGAAGGCCATTCATGACATCCAAATTAGAGTCTCAATTCGACGAAACTGGTTTAGAACATGCCCCGAGTTTCCAGGTTAATATCTTCGTTTTGGAGCGTCTTACGGTGTTGGACAAAAGTATTCCTTGTGCAAAGTGTTCCATTGATGTGTGTACAGACGTATTTGAAGTGTTTAGAACTTATTAATTCGAGGTTTTGATTTTCTATGATCGCTTCTGGGATCACTACTCTCATATAAATTCCAGATCGTAGTTTCTATTCTGGAATACTTTATACAAAATGATTTTTTTTTAAATTATTCTTATAGTAACTATGTATACCTATGTCATCAGCATATATGCCTCTGCATGGTCAGTCACTGACTACTAGTGGGAAAACTGGGACGCTGTTTTCTATTAGCGGATTCGTATGGGTTTTGATCAGGTATGTTTCAATGTTCGAGAACCATTTCTTCACATTTGTGTTTGTCTTTATGCCTTGGAACGGGTAAGTTGTCTTTTCTCTGATACCATCTTTTCTTTTTTTTTTCTTTTTTTCAATTCAAAAGTCCTTCTTTATCATCATCGTTCATCATCAAGACATGACAGAATACGGAAGAGGAATTCGTTGCCTTCTTGGCATAATGAAATTCCAATTTTAGGCGGAAATATGTGTTCGACTTCAATAAGGTGGTGATTTATTTAGATGTCGTTTAAATGACGCTTAAGAAATCTATCCAGAAGGAAAATGATCAGACAACAAAGGGGGGGGGGTAAGAGAAAGAAAGTTAAGGAGAAAATTAACAAGGTGAGAAGAAAGGTGGAAAAACAAACAAAAAATACGAAATTTATCAAAGAATGAGAAAAAAGGGATTAAAATAAAAAAAGAGAAAGTAGACGAGACAAACAAAAAATGGAAATGCAGAGAAAAAAACCGAAAAAAATCAATCAACAAGAGAATCAAAATATTCAAGAAAGATGAGGATGGTAGAAAGAAAGAAAGAAAGAAAGAAAGAAAGAAAGAAAGAAAGAAAGAAAGAAAGAAAGAAAGAAAGAAATATGAAGATTTTTGCGAAACATTGCAAACAAAAGAAGGAAAGTAAGTTAAAAGAGCAAAGAAGGTTTATGATGATTGACGGAGCGGGGAAAGAAACAAAGATGACGAAGGATTGAACAAAGAAAGAGAAGTAAGTTAGAAAGAAAGAAAGAAAGAAAGAAAGAAAGAAAGAAAGAAAGAGTGAGTGAGTGAAAATGACGATAGCCGGAGCATGGAAAGAAAGAACGAAAGATGAAGATGTATAGAGCATGGGAAAAAAGAAAGAAAGATGGCGACGGATGTAGTAGAGAAAGAAAGAAAGTAAGAAAGAAAAACGAACAAAGAAATTGACAATGCATGGAACAAAAAAGAAAGAAAAAAGAAAGGAAAAAAGATTAATGACGATAGAGTGTGGAAAAAAGAGCGAAAGATGGCGATGGACGGGCGTAGAAAGAAAGAAAGAAAGAAAGAAAGAAAGAAAGAAAGAAAGAAAGAAAGAAAGAAAGAAAGATGACGATGTATGGAGCATGGAAAGAAAGAAAGAAAGAAAGAAAGAAAGAAAGAAAGAAAGAAAGAAAGAAAGAAAAGAAAGATGACGATGTATGGAGCATGGAAAGAAAGAAAGAAAGAAAGAAAGAAAGAAAAAAGAAAGAAAGAAAGAAAGAACGATGTAAGCATGGAAAGAAAGAAAGAAAGAAAGAAAGGAAGCAAAAAAAGAAAAGAAAGAAAGAAAGAAAGAAAGAAAGAAAGAAAGAAAGAAAGAAAGAAAGAAGTTAAAAGAGTAAAGAAAATAAAATAAGCGAGATACAGATTTTTAACGGATTTCGACAAGAAGTGATAAAAGAAATACTATATAAAATTATTCAATGAAGATCATTCGTGTGATATTTTGCAGATAAAGACCGCCTGGAGGCGGGAAAAGTCTTGAGAAAAGGAGACAAATACGAGACAGGTAAGAGTAATGTTTTGTGTTCGGTTGACAATGTTAAGATGAAATAGAAACGACAGATAGTGTGGCGCAGAAGGCTGAATGATAAGTCTCATTAGAATTAGAATCGAAAGATCTGTTCAACAATGATGAAAACATGATTTTAAAAGAAGAAACTTCAGATAAACCTGGAAGATCTCGTGTCCTTCGATCTGATAAATGCGCGAAATCACGTTGTCGGTGTTGTCGTGTGTTTTTGCTAAGAGAGGCAACCAGAACACCCAAATGCAAATGACAATATATTTACTTGCGAATGTAAATTCAAAATGCATATGTAATCAGCGTTTTGTTAACAAGGAAAATACTATAATTTGTATAGTATGGAGAGATTAACTAATGTAGATAGCTCACAAATTGAAATTAAATTTGAATTCATCTAAAACTCGTTAAAATTAGGAATAATTGTTGAAATTAATAAGAACTTTTGTTGCTAAAGTTAAGGTTATTATCGCAATTACTCTTGCACAAAAAGGAATTTAGAATATGTATTTCATTGTTTCAGTGAAAGCACAATTTGGTAAATTAATAAAGAACATTATGAGACTCAAAGCCTGCCAGTTCAACTTCCTATCCATTTTTAAATACTTGAAACTTTGGGTGATATATAACTCAACCAAGAACCTTGTTTTTTTTAATTATTGCTTAGTGTAAGTGTTAAAGGCAGACAAGTAGTTCTTTAAGGACTGATGTAAATAAATACAGAGGTTTGCATTATGATGCCAGGGAGGGGTGCTGAGACTTTTTTTAACATGTGCAAAATCTTCTGCACCTTATTGCGGAATAAACTAGAATAAAAACTAAAACTTTAGGTATATATATATATATATATATATATATATATATATATATATATATATATATATATATATATATATGTATTCAGATAGAATATATTTGAAAAGAACAATATGCAAAAGCACAAACTAATCTAATCTTATCCGACGGGTTTGTCCTCTGAGGACTTTATCAAGGCAAATGTTTAAGTTTTCCTTTTGTCTTTTTTCATATTCATATATATATATATATATATATATATATATATATATATATATATATATATATATATATATATATATATATATATATATATGTATATATGTGTGTGTGCGTGTTGATATAATAGGAAAGAACTCTTAGACTGATGATCCGAAGTACTTTAGTACTTTTGTTTTTATTTAACATACTGAAATTGAGCCTAGATTATAATTATTTTTTTTTTAAATATGATTCCATCGCGACACAGAAATTATTAAACCCAGTAGTTAAGGTTTAATACTGAAATTATTAACCCAGTAGTTTAAGGTTTAATATTGAAATTAAACTTGAATACTGCTGACCAGTTTCAAAACGTAGTAACTTCTGTGTCACGAAATAAACATATTTTTTTAAAATAATTATATATATATATATATATATATATATATATATGTGTGTGTGTGTGTGTGTGTGTGTGTAATTATTTTACGCCAAGCAAGGCGATAAAGTCACTAAAATGCAAGGGAGTTATTGAGTGTGAAAGAATATGAGAAAAAAAATTAAGTAGAGAGAAAATAAAAGAACAGGAATCAATAAGGCAGAAGATAATTCACTTTCCGCTGCAATAAATGTCTGGGCAAAGTTTCAGCCATTGAAAAAGGACACAAATAAAAGAGGGTGAACTGAAATTAAGAGTTTTTTGTTGCTGATGTTAATGCTTTAATTGCAATTACTCTTGCGTAAAACAAATAAGCAAATTAAGAATATCGTCTGAATTGGTATGAATAAAGGGAATTGATAGATACAATACCTCCCCTAAGAGTGACTTGCAAAGAGGAAGCCAGGGACATTTAATGTAATAAGTTAGGCTAAACACTCAAAAAAGAGAAAAAAGAAGTGGCCAAAACTAAATAACTGTCCCTGCATTTGAATTGACTGAAGAGATTAATGATCCAACAGGAAGCAATAATTCTACCAATGTTGATGCTTTCCCAAAACCTCAACAGGAATTTAGAAGATTTATTTCATTGTTTCAGTGAAAGCCCAATTTGATTAATAAATAAATAAATAAAGGACATTAAAAGACTCAAGGCCTGTCAGTGCAAACTCGTTATTTATTTGTGCCGGTTTTTAAATAATGACATGTAATAATAACAAAACATAGATGAGGAAATTGATCTGAACGTAAATAATGATAATCCCAGAAATTCAGATTAAAATGTTTATGTTTTACTAAACGAAGCTTAGATGTGGCACAAGGACGAAAGTAGCAGCTAAGGATCGAACTCACTACTCATTGATAAGGCGAGTCAAGCCTGCTTCTCATTATACCACGTCAAAGGACTCCAAATTTTCATGAATAGATGATTGAATTTTATTGCATTTGGTTACCATGGAAATCACCCAAATCCATATATTCATGAGTAACGATTCCTATCACAGTGACTGGCTATAATCCTTCTAATATATATATATATATATATATATATATATATATATATATATATATATATAGGGCGCCCCAATAACTTGAAGCGATTTTAAATGTAAATTAAGTTTTTTTTGCCTTTTTCTTTCAGATTTGTCGGAAATTTGGGTGATATTTAACACGTAATTGGTATGACTTAAATAATATGATCCAATAGACAAATAGATAAATTTTCACCATTATCACTGACTTATTTACTACTGACTTTCATCCGTCTTAATGAAACACGCTCATATATAATCCGTCTCAACCTTTCACACACACACATATATATATATATATATATATGTGTGTGTGTGTGTGTGTGTGTGTGTGTGTGCGCGTAAATTATTTTCAGACAGGATGAATCTGTAAAGGAACAAAATGAATAAAAAATGTCCCTCAAATGACGAAACATGTGTGTGTGTATGTGTGTGTGTATGTACGTGTGTGTATGCGTGCGTGTTTCCGTAGAGGGTTTTATCTTGTATAATATTTTATATTATATCATCATACTCTTCATATACGACCACCTCATTGGATAAGCCTCTACCTTGAGTGACTCTCGAAACTATTACTGAGTGAACTTTAGTATAAAAAGGAATAAGGCACAAATTTAATTTAAAATTGAAAGAAAAGTGTGAAACATTTGTTTCGTTATTCTTTCTGTCTCCAACAGTTTTGTCATTTTGACAAAAATTACTTATTGAGTCATAATTAATTTCCGTTTTCGCGAACCCATTGTAATGACGAATGCATTGTCATAACTAATGATCATACGTGGCAGTTAATAATTTTAGACTACATTAACATACTTCTTATATATATATATATATATATATATATATATATATATATATATACGGCAGTGGTCGCGTACTGAATGGATAAAAGGAGAAAATGTTCTACATTATAAGAACGCCAGGCTGCTTACAGCAATAACACAAATAATTTTACAACTCAGTCGGTCAGCTTTACCCCATACGCCATATTGCCCTGATCTTGAAACAACTGTTCTGTATCTTTATTGTGACGTCGCCCCCCCTGTTCGCAGCGTCAACTCTGTCGTTCGATCTCGTTCGCGGCTCCAAGTGTGACGTTCTAACCCTTTGGTTAGATGATTACCAGCTTCGCCGTTCCCAACTCGCTTCCAACGCCTGGTTACTAGGGTAACTGCACTGATCTCCGGTCTGCCTACCCACGTTGTGATTAGATCTTAGACAGACGGGATCAAACAGGGATTGGGGCCGTATGCAAGCTGAGTTCGACGGGGTGATAACACACAAGAAAAAGAAAAACTCACGAGGCCAAAAATTACTGAAAAAAAAAAGGGTAATAACCTTTTATATCTAAATGTTCGTTACATAAAAATTATTCCTACTTCCCGACCCGTTTTGTGGACTGTGGCACCAAGCTTCTACCATACAACTTAAAGACTTCGAGTTGCCTACTCTCTAGAAATTTGCATGTCGGGGGTGTGGTTTGGTTTCGACACTGGGCGCTGATCTCTACCAGTCGTTCACGGCTGATTCTTCTCGCCGTCAGTGCGCGAATCGACTTCTTCTCTTCGGCTTGAGTTGGACGAGCTTATTCACTTCGGCTTGAGTTGGACGAATTTCTTCACTTCGATTTGGGTTGGACGAATTTCTATTCTTAGGCTTGGTTTGATTTCAACTTCTTCTAGGCGCAACTGCAAGTAACTTCTTCTTCGTCCGCCCTGCGACTCTTCTCGCCAAGGTCCGAACTCTTCTCTCTGGCGTCCGGGGCTGAACTCTTCTGCCTGTCCGGTCTGCAACTGCATCTCCAACTTAACTTCTCATCGACTTTCGGGCTGCAGCTCCAACTCTTCTTAGGCTTTCGGGCAATCTTCTTCACTTCGGCTTGGGCTGGACGAATTTCTTCACTCCGGATTCTCTTGCCCGCAAAGGGTCGAATGAACCGGGCCCGACGCCCGCGTTCAAGCTCCCTCGCTGCCCGCGGTCCAGCTGCAACTGATTTCTGACGATTGGGGTCCTGCTTTTATTGACGCCTTAACAAACTGGGGTGGGTCTGTCGGCGCCAGGGTTTTCTTGATAATTTCAAAAGTCGCATTATTTCTGATTTCCCATTATTGCTCCTACTTTCACTCCTACTTCCTTACAGTGCCTCTGGGGGGGAGGCGCATACCCGCTTCCCCTGGTCTCTCGTATGTCAGGTGACCGCTCTCGACCAATGGGGTCCTGGTCGAGCGTCTTTCCTCCTCCCTCGCACATCACGTGACCGCTCTCGGCCAATGAGACCCTGGTCGGGCGTCTCTCCTCCTCCCTCATGTATCATGTGACTGCCCTCGGCTAATAAGACTCTGGTCGGTATCTTCCCTCCTTCCTTCGTGACGTCTCCAATCAGGCGTGGTCAATCCGGGGCTTTGTTCTGGGGAAGAAACACCTTGTTTAAAAAAAACAAAATCCAAATTGGCCTTTTCGCACGAAAATGACGATTTCGGTTTCCTTCACATTTGGCCTTTGTCAAAACAGCCTGCCGCTAATTAGATGCGACTTAAAGAAAGAATTTTTTCGCCTTGTCGGCGCCTTCTGCGAGCTAAAACAATTGCTTTCACCTCTTTCTTTCGCTCAGGCCTGATAACAAAATCTTAATTATCTGAATTGAAAATATCTTCACTCATCATCGTGGGTGGTTCTTATCTTCAACTCTAGAAATGGTCAGGGTTTGTGTACCAATGTCTTGCTTTCGTATACAATTCCCAGCGGTCACCTCTCATCTCAATGACACCCTTTTCGTTTGTCACTTATTAATATTTTTTCCATTGTTCTTAAAATCTTATTTCTTCAACCAAATTGATAATAAACTCCCCATACTCCGCGGACACGAAAGTAGGTCAGGTGCTTGACCGACATCTGTTATGCATCAATCGCCCTCACTACCCCGTCTCGTATCATTATTTCTAAACTCTATTCCTTCAACCAAATATAACAATTTCTTTTTTTCCGCGAATTTCGGTCAGGTACTTTGACCTGGATATCTTTTGACACCTGTGTTGTTTTAGTTTTCTTATGACCGGGTTTTGTACTATCTATTTCTCCTTCTCTTTCTTTTTATTATTTCTTTTTTTTTTCTTTCCTTTTTCTTTCTTTCGGATCGCCTAAATACCATTAGAGAATTATTCTCAAAACTCAATTATTCTTCGTCTCTAAATAACTATCAACTGGTTAATAAACTGTATAAAAATTAAATCATATTTTCATGAATATCTCTTTTTAGTTTTCTAATAATGCAGGGTGCCACATAATCAATCTTTGCAAAACACTTTCATGGACAACGCATTCGGCCGGTGTTGATTGAAAACCGACCGTTACATAATTTTTATATATACCGTACTATTTTAACATATTGATATAAATATATAGCGTACTATAATGATAATGGAGCAGTCCATTTGATTTACGAAGAGCGACAAAAAAAATAAATAAATAAAAAATAATATAAAAAAATTTCACCCGATTTACAATGTTACAGACTTTGGAGGCACGTTCCTCGCACCAAAACAAACACAAAAATCCATATAAAAATATATACGCGAATACTTCTTTTTTTTTTTTTTAGTTAAGTTTAATAAAGTTTATGGTATATGTGGTTGTGTTGATATGTAGATTAGGTTACACTTGTCATTCATGTACATTTATGGCTAGTCTTTTTTACTTTTACATCAGCTTCTTCAAATATTTTCTTGCTTGTCAATCTATTTTCATGCTTATTATCACTATAATTTTTCAAAATTTCTACTTTTGAGCCATTCTTAAAAAGATTTGTTTTCAGAAAATTTTTTTCCATCGTTTCATTTCTTCAACTTTTCGCAATTTCCAATGTTGTGTTCCCATCACTTAATAATGTTACAATATCTTTTTACCGAATGAGGTTTAATCTTTCTAAGCCAAGGAAATATTTATATAGCTAGGAATTAAATAAAATAAACTATATTATTGTATATATTTATTTACATTATGAAGAACAAATATTGAGTTGCATAGTAAAAAAATGTTACACTACGAAGTTAGTTTTAAATATTTGTAATAAAAACAGAAATCATACACTGAAATTCAAATCGCACATTTATCATGCTATAATGGGTTAATGAGACAGTAGTAGTTGGCGATAGAAAAGATTGGCTGTAGAAGGTATACATATTAACAGCAGAGTTGATTGGCAACTTCTCTTCTCATTCTCCTTCGTATAGGGTCACCTGCCGTAACTGGCAAGTGCTACTCTCCAGCCAGTCAGTCGTTAAAAATTGTGAACATTTGGTGGTCGGTCTCTCTTGCTAACGAAAGGTGTAGCTTTTCCACAGTCGGACTTATTATTGTTTCTGTACTATTTTTATGGAATACTTCGTCTTCTATGTGTCATGTTGTTGATCATGGCTCTCTACAACTTCCTGTTCTTATCGTTATCCCTCTCAAACCCTAGTCAACCATCCATTTGCTCAAGCAAAGGTTATGGTGATTTTCGAAGCGTAGCTTAGATGTGGCACAGGGCCGAAAATATGGGGCACCAAGTGTGAATCGATCTCACTATTCAGTCGTAACTGATCCAGCGAGACAAGCTTGCTAGCCATTACACCTCGCTAGACAGGTTCTGCGTTATTTTCTTCTGTCCCTTTTGCCTTCAAAAATGCCCTATGAGTATCACATTTTCTGAGCCATCTTTCCTCATTACGTACCTTAGAAATTTCAACTGTCTCTTTCGGATGTTAAGTATAGGAACCCTTTTTTGTTTCTATTTTCTCTAAAACTCAAAATCTAAAACTCTAAACTTCTTATGATCGTTCCATGGTATTCTTAGCATTCTTCTGTAGAGCCATATTTCTGTTGTTTCATATGTGAGGAGATTGTTCATATATAAAGAGATTGTCCTAAATTCACCGTACAAAGTATAGAGTATAGTACACGTTTCTTTATTTCTAACGAAATTTTCCTGTTTCTTAATACTCCGCTTAGCTTTTGGAAGACATATTTCTCTGTCCCAATGAGCTTTCGGATTTCAGTGTCGCAATTTCTATTCTCTGTTAGTACACTTCCCAGATATTTAAATTGTTATACATCGTTGATTTTGGTATCCTCAATTTGTAATTTGCATTTTGGGCTATTTCTTTTGCTGACAACCTTACATTCTGTCTTCTTCCATTCTACTCTTTAGAGCTTTCGTCACGCATTCCTAAATAAATATTTCATAGATTTTCAACCTGTCATGTATTTGCCTTCCATACATAAAGCTCTGTTTAAAACATTGTTTGATAGAACACATACCTCTCTGGTAATTATGCATACCACTTCAATATGAATATATTCCCAAAATTTTATCCATATCGGTTGGTTAATACCACATTGCTGAAAAATATGTCTTGTGCAATAAAATCTGATATAGAGTATATATTTGTGAAAGTATAATCTCTCTCTCTCTCATTCTCTTTCGTTTTCTCTCTCTCTATCTCTCATGCTCACTCTCCCCGTTCTCTCTCTCTCTCATACACACAAACACGCATTCCCTCTATCTTTTTGTCATTTTGTGTGTGTGTGTGTGTCTCTCTCTCTCGTATTCTCTTTTTTTCTCTCTATCTCTCACGTTAACTTTCTTTCTGTCTCTCGTTCTTTCTGTTGTTCTTTCTCTCTCTCTCTCTCTCTCTCTCTCTCTCTCTCTATCACGCGTTCTCTCTCTCTCTCTCTCTGACTCTCCATTCTCACCTTCTTTCATTATCTCTCATTCTCTGTCTCTCTCACACACGTTCTCTGGGCCCCTGACTTTGTCTGTATGCGTCTCTCTCTCTCTCTCTCTGTCTCTCTCGTTCTCTCTCATGTTATTCCCGGGCTCTCATTCGCTTTCTATCTGTCTGTCTGTCTCTCTTGTTCCCTCTATATATGTGTGTGTGTGTGTATGTGCTCGTGTGTGTGTACGCGTGTGTATGTGTCCTGACCTATTAGCGCTTCTATATGTTGTAAAATCTAAAATGGCGATGTGACTAGCAAAACGTATTCTGACATTTTTCGTTGGTTTCTTTTCGAAAAATTTTCCCTGGATCCCGAATCTACTCGACCCACAATAAAATGCCAGGAATGCTCTCAGAAGAAGTTCCAGAATTTCAGCTGAAGTGTTCCAAATAAAATTAATTGGGTCCAAGGAAAGCAGTAAGCAGATTCCTTGAGTGTTGCCGATATGAAATACACAAGTTAAAGAGAACCACATGCCTAAAAAGCAATCAAGCAGGGTTGCGCATGCGCAATCACGAAATCTTCGGATCGCTGTCCCACTTGAACGACATATGTACATGTGTCTGTGTAGATGCACATGCGTGCAGACATATATCGCTATGCAAATACAGAAAAGAGAGAAACGGCAAAAACGTACACAAATTAAAAGAACATATACGAAAGTGAAGGACTGATAAAAATTACCGTACATTCTCGAAGATAATAATCGATTTAGCGCATGATTCTAATCATAGAGTTTGGGAGCCAATATCATTTTATTGGGGCGATATATGGCATCAATAGATCGATTCTAATTTTTCGCGATAATTAAACAGCAAATTTAGATAACAAAACGCATTAGGTGTGTCACAAATTTACGCTATTTAGATTCCAACTATTTTCCTCATCTTTGTTATGAGAACGTTTCGGCAGTTGTATCCGCATCCTTCAACAGGTATATCGATCTGCGTAACCTACAGCAAATTCCGAACTGAACAATTTAATCTACGTGGGTATACTGTTTTCGCAGCACTGACCATGTCTAGCGATATCTCGTCTAATTCTTATTTTTAATTATGTTTAGATATTCATTTAGGGCTACGGTAGAGCATCTACCTATTATTAGTAGTATTAGTAGTAGTAGTAGTAGTAGTAGTAGTAGTATTACTAATTTTTTCTTAATCACTTAACCCCAAACAAGGCGATAATGCCCCTAAGACACACACGTTTACTAAGAGTGAATACAATACTTTTTTGAGGAAAAAAGACAATAAAAATCAGTAATCAGAAAGACAAAAAGATAGCGATTGGCATTGCATTTAAATTTTTGAGGATTGTAGGTGGCAAGGAAGCAATAAATCGGAAGAAAATTCCGCAAGTGAGAAGTGAAAGAGAATGAACTATTTTATAGTTACATATATCAATTTTAAAAGTAAAACGGTGAGACCTATCTGCCAATCTAGTAGTACGATTAAATTTATCTGGTCAAGGTACCAAGAAGAGAGCTCTCATAAAAATATTTGTAGAAACGACAAAAAGAAGCCACATCACGGCGATAGGAATGTAACTGAAGTCGAGATGCCAGGTCAGGACGGATAATATAACAGACCCTTCTTTGGATTTTGTTGAGAATTTCGAGATATTTATCAAGACCAACAGATCAAATATGGCGGAAATATTCAATGCACGGACAATTTATAAATATCCAAGATGGATTTTAACGAGAAAAATTTCTAGCACGACACAGTGAACTAACTTTCCTAGCAGGAGACCTAACAATTGATTCAATATAATAATAATAATAATAATAATAATAATAATAATAATTTCGGGTTTTAGGCGGTGCAAAATTTTCTTTTCCTAATAAAAGGATTTCCTAAAATAGCTATTTACTAGGCAAGGGCATATGTGTTCGACGCTCAGTGAGGAGCCATCTTATTAATCAGTAATAATAATCGTTTAGAATTTCTCGCTCAACCAGAATTCTAATATTATATTTGAATTCCAAACGTTACTAAAATTTCGAATTGCTTTTCTTCTCAGTAACTGACAAAATTAGGCCGCCTTATTTTAAAAGTACTTCCCCAGGTGTGGCACATAGTAAAATTCAAAATTTCTTAGCTGAGACTTTCAAAAACAAAAAAAAAAAGCAAGCAACACTGCGATGAACTAAAATATATTCGTATAATGAAATCAGAAATATCAATTAAAAATTTAAAAAGTTTTAAATTTTTAAAGTATAAAACACTAGGGATTTTTTCTAACCAAATTTTACATCAATATTTTTTAAAAAGTTTTATTTCATGTTTAGTGAGTGAGTTTGACAACTCTGGTGTAACAAACCGTAAACGATTAGTTTTGAATGTTCCTACTTCCGGTGAAGGGAGGTAACTCGTAACGGAGAAATTAAAACACTATGTCTAGCACAAGTATACAGTCGCGGAGCGCTTGAATTGAACTTCGCTAATAAAACGGAATGGCAAACCAAGCGCGTTAACCATCACGCCATGAAAGACGATATAGTAACATATGAAGTCAAAATTGAAAATATGCTATTATTAAAGGTTGAAATTACTTACAGCTAAGATAAAAATGAAACATTTTTATTTACAGAAATCATGAAAACACTTCATAGAAACCATTTCACATTTTATCTATATTTTCATCATTATTTTATCATTTTACTTAAAATTGGTAACTCGACCAAAAAGTGTTTATCGAATATTCATTGAGCAGATAAAGAGTTATTTAAACAAAATTAAGGCAGCAATTACGCCAACTTATTTTCCATAAGCGCTAAATCTCTGCAGGTTCTGTTGAAATTATAATTTTTGCCACTAAGGACTTTTAACTACGCCATTCTTGGACGATTTAATCGATTAGAAGTAAACCAATGGGAAGTATTCAGTGCTATTGGCAATTCCTTTCTCAGCCTATGACCGGGCGCTATAAAATCTCCCCATCAAGGACAATGGAAACAGAAACAGCATTAAATCCTTATAGAATGTCGACCATTGTTCTTGGGCTGAAATTTAACTTCCTTTAAGTCTTGGACTTATTTCACGTTAGTTACTCTTGTTTTTCTCCGACTTTTATCCTTGGCTGATGGCTTGAGGCTTTTTTGGCTTCTTTTATTTAAGTGGATGAAGAATGGACTTTTTGGCAGGGAAATTGTCTGAGATTCCAATTATGAGTCTTGCCTTTTTGGCATTTCAAAAGCAGAAAGTTTGAAGTGTTTCAGTTGTGAGTCAGTATTTATCTATCAAACTATATATATATATATATATATGTGTGTGTGTGTGTGTGTGTGTGTGTGTGTGTGTGTGTGTGTGTGTGTGTACAAGAGTGGATAAGAAATTCTAGAGCTATACGTACTTAGCTGGGTTTTGATCGGAACTTTTCACTGTATAATGTTCAGTCTCTGCGATTAATATCCACCACTAATTAAGTTATTTAACAAGAAAGGATAATGTGTTGAAAAACATTTTTAATGAAAAATAAAATAGAAACAGTATTTTACCCTTGCCATCAAATTATGGCCCTAATATTTTAGAAGTACAATGCAATCCAAAATATTTCTATTTATTTATCTTCCAGGAAAAAATAACACGGAAGCTAAAGATAAAGAAAATCAATTGTGATCTTCAACATTTTTCATGTTTAAAATAACAGCAAATTATATTTCCATTACGTCGTCATAGAGATGTCAATTCTTCAGGTGACATAGAAAGGTTTTCCACATACAATATCTCCTTTCTCTCTCTCTCTATATATATATATATATATATATATATATATATATATATATATATATATATACTGTCATCCTGACAGACTGTTTCGCTGTATCACAACTCATCAGGTAAGACTTGGCATCAGTCGGAGATTTTTCCCTAAGCTAACGGCTCTGCCAGTGAGACTCAGAGTGCTCGATTCATAGAAGAGCTTTGCATTTTATATATATATATATATATATATATATATATATATATATATATATATATATATATATATATATATCCTCTCTTTCTCTCTCTCTCTCTCTATATATATATATATATATGTGTGTGTGTGTGTGTGTGTGTTTGTGTGTGTGTGTATGTGTTTGTGCGAGCAAGAGTAAATTCTGAAAAATTCTCTTCTTCATCTTCTTCGTATTATTATTATTATTATTATTATTATTATTATTCAAGTCTATAAATATTTTCCTTCGTACGGAATTAGTTAAATATTCGTTGTTTATAGTTGAGTCTATAAACATCTACTTCGTTCGGAATGACATAAAATAGGTCGTTTATATTTAAGTCTATAAACATTTACTTTGATCGATGTCACATACATATTGGTTGTTTACATTGTCTATAAAGATATAATTCATTAGCGATTAAATAAATAATGGTTGTTTTTATTTGAGTCTATATACATTTCGTTCCGATATAAATAAATTTGCTCATTTACATTTGAGTCTGTAAGCATGTATTTCGGTTGAGAATATATAAATTTTCGTCATTTATATTTGTTTGAAAACACTTACATCATGCGAAGTTTGGTCGTTTGCCTGTATACCTTCAGTACTGGTCTAGGAGAAGGACTACTCTGAATTCAAAGGTGTGATGTGTAGCCCCTATCTTTCTCAAGAATAGATGAACCATGAATTTAACCCAATACAAGGTGTTATGTGTTATTTGGTGAGGAGATGGATGCCGCCATGAAAGACAATTTCTCAGCCTTTGTAATTGTTTGGATTTGGGGTCTGGATATTTTTTTTTCTACGATGTTATTTTGAAAAGTTCTCAGTTCGACCCAAAGGGATTTAAAAATGTTTTGACATTCAGTCCAACTTTGGAAAGGGGTATCCGACTGATAGCTTTCCTGTGTCTGTCTACTCAGTACGGGGTTCGTAGCCGAAAATACAAATTTAGTTTCAAACTAAAAAACTGAATCTAAATTTGTTCGAAACTAAAATTGTATTTTCGTCTACGGACCCCGTTCAGCGCCAAAAAATTAAGAATTAATGTTCGCGCGACGACGTGAATTGGTTTTATGGCCCCGCGTATTGTATAAAGCATTGAAAATAACAACAGAAACCTGCAATAAAAATGAATATTCTGAAACAAGTTTTATGAGACCCGAATTGCTAATCCTAATAAAAAAAATACTCAGGTTTCTGGTGGTAAATATTGTTTGAAGAAGGTTGTAATGTATAAACGATAAAAATTAATTAAATCTTTTTTCATGGGTGTAAGGAAAAACAGACGAAAGTTTAAGCCTGCAGTGAAGCTTTATTCAATGCAATTTAAACCACTGCCCGTAAGTGAGGTTCAACCATCTCTTTGATAGACAAGTAGTTCGAGGGGAAGACAACTATGGCTGCCTTCACCACAATGGGTTTTGGCTGAAGGTTGACAATTTTAACTTGTTTAATTTTTTTCCTCATTTTTATTGTCTTATCGTTTTCAGCGTGTTCATTTTCCACGAGAAAAGGTTTTTTAATAAAGTTCTGTTATCAATGCTTCTCCAAAATTGACAATGAACTTATTTCAATATGAATTAAAGCATCGATTTATCGTGCCGTCGGATGACGAATTTTAGATTTTATGAAACTTTTCTTAGAGCTTAGGATTTATAATTTATTAAATACTGTCAATGATCTTTCACTTTTTCATCATAGTAACCAGCATTTTAAGAATGAAGCTTAGAATATTAGAATATGGATTGCTAACATAGATCTTATATATATATATATATATATATATATATATATATATATATATATATATATGATGAACTGACCTGTCGTGTTCCACGTATGAAGTTTCAGCAGCTACATATATATATATGTGTGTGTGTGTGTGTGTGTGTGTGTGTGCGCGCGCGTGCGCGCAAACACACACATGCAAGTTTGACTGAAAAGAAGTGACAAAATCTGACAGTTTAATTTTAATTTGTCGTTTTTTTAAACAAATTTGTTTGGATGAATACTCGCTGCCTAAATGAACCTTATATATATATATATATATATATATATATGTGTGTGTGTGTGTAAAAGACAATAGGAAAACTGTAATATTAGCCGATGCGTTTCGTCCAATGTGGACTTTTTCAAGGTAAAAACGAAATGAATTTATTAAAACAAAGTAACTAACAAAACAAAATGTCCTTAGCAACTGGAAGAATTTAGAAAACACTATTATATTCATATTGTCAACTGAAAATTACGTCAAGTCCTGTCACGTGTGGAAATATTGTTTTTATTGTTATGTTGACGGATTCAACCATTTTCTTTTGATTTTTTTGATACAGTTTAAAAAAGCCTGGGCGTTAATTTTAATTTGGATTTTATCTCACCATTCCTAAAAGAAATACTACTCTCCCAAAGAAACGTACACACCATGCATGCCCTGGGAATTCATGTCCACGAAAATCTTCCGCTGGTTATAGAAGTCTCTCTTGAATCTTCAGATCATTCTTACATGTGTCTCCGTCTCTCTCTACTTAACTCAGTCAGCTATCTCGTCTTTCTTTACCGCCCACTTCCACTAAAATCTGCTGCGTGCTCGATAGTATTTCTGATAATATAGACAAGGCCATCTCCCTACACCTGTTTGCAAATATATTTGTGAACAGTGACTTTAATACCCACCATACCCTCTGTCACTGAGCTCGCTGTCATCCAAACCCTTAACTTCTCAATCACTCAATCTATCTTGCAAGTGTTTAACTTCCCCACGCATTTCCCCAGTAACCCTTTTGGACATGCTTCTCTTCTTTATCTCTGTTTTACCTCTATCCCTGACACTTGTCGTACTACGCAGCTCTGCCCTCTTGGCAACTCTGATAATGAGTTTGTGTCGGTAAATAACCTCTTTACACTCCCTCCACCAGCCAAGAACATCCTACCAACAGAATATCCTTCTCTTATCAACGAGCAGATTGGGACTTGTTCTGTGATTTCCTCCGTGCCGTACCTTGGAATGAATGTTTTAATCTTCCTGATAAAAAATGCGCTTCTGAAGCCGGCATCGATGCTTTCATCCCAGCAAGGGAATATCAAGCAAGTTAAATTGCGTTCATCTCCTTGGTTCTCGCCCGGAGGAATCACTTGTTCCGACTGTACCAGAGCGACACGTCTGATTGCAACAAACGTCTATTTGTCTCTGCTCGTAACGAGTGCAAGCGTGTCCTCAAAGAAGCCAAGTTACTGTTTACTGATAAAATGAACCAACGTATATCATCTCACAAGTTAAGCTTTAAAAATTATTGACGGCTCTGCAAGAATGTGCTGAGCAAAACCTTGATCCTTTCCTTACTTAATCAATTCGAAGTCTTGACATCTACAACAGATAAGGTTGAATGCTTTGCTAGGAAATTCTCTTCCGACTCAACGCTCGACTTTTTTTGGAGTACCCACACCTGATTTCCACCCTAGAACTGAGGCGCTACTATGTGATATGCGCATAACCCTGTCACTTGTCTCAGATATCAATTCTAAATTAGACTCCCATAATGCAAGCGGGGGCGACGGGTCCCAGTCGTCATCCTAAAGAAATGTGCTCACGAGCTGGCTCCAATTCTCTCCAAACTCTACAACTATTACCTCGCTGCCTCCTGCTTTCCACCTTATTGGAAGTCCTCGTTTGTTTTTCCTGTTTTTAAGAACCGTCTGAACCCTATAACTATCACCCTCTTAGTCTCCTACCGTTTTCGGCAAAGTATTCAAGGCTTTATTCAATGCTGAATTGGTTAAGCATCTTACCTCTCACGAACTACTTTTTGACAAACAATATGGCTTATGTTTTGTCAGGTCTACCGCGGATGTGCTAACGGGCATCACTGAAAATGTACATGGAGCTCTTAATAATAACAGCGAAGCTCAAGCTGTGGCTCTAGATATATCGAAGGCCTTTGACAGGGGTTGACACTGTTGTGGAGTTATTTCGCAGTGGAGGCTTGTATTTGTACTAAATCGGTCCTAAATAGTTCGACGTACAAAACGTTAGGAACTTGATATAATAGGTATTACGCAGAGTAATCTTGTTGTGGTCGCTGACTACTTTCGTATTCGACTAACTCTCGTCCGACATCGACTGACCCTCGTTTCTCTTACTACTCCTACTTATATTTGTTGGGAGAGTCTATTAACTATAGAATAGGTGTGTTTCACCATAACAGACACGCTGATCGTTTACGTAAGCTCAAGGATTACAGTATTACTGAACGATTGTTTAAATTAATCTACTCGTTTCAATTAAATCGTGTCGCTTCCTGGCCCTTTCAAACGAACGTGGGTGTCCCCCACAGGCTCTATCCAGGGTCCTACGTTATTTCTGATCTTCAATGAGCTTCCTGTGGTCATGAGTTCCCAATTAGGCATTTATGCTGATGACACTACTCCTGTCTCAATAGCAAATCCGTCAAAGCTGACAAAGTTAACCTGGCCGTTACTCATGAAAGGTTCCTCCAATCTGTGGTTAACCGGGACAGGAAATGGTTCATAAATATTAATGCCCTTAAAACTGCTCTCATTTAACCATCATAGAGAAATTTCCCTGCCCGACATCAGCATGACTGATGTTAGACTCACAGAGAAGAACACGCTGCGCCTCACGTTTTCAAATGACTTGAAGTGGAACAACTACATCGAATCAATAGTTGCATCTACTGCAAGGACAGTTGATTCGCTGTGTCATGCCAGCAGATTTTTCTGATTAGAGTCCATCTTGCACGTTTTCAGATCTACCAATCTCTACTTCAGCCATTTCTTCTCCGCCGTGACATGGTTTGCCTCTGTCTTTTCTACACATATTTTCATGGCTACTGCACTGACAAGCTTTTTTTCCTACTGCCCGAACTACGTGAGTTTAAGCGTGGGACCTAGATTGGCATCTCGGTGCCACCTTTTTACTGCTGAAATAGATAAATGCAACCGCCGCTTCTACTCCAATAGTTTCTTTTCACGCACTTCCCTCCTGTGTAACTCAATTTCCGATTCTTCGCCATCTTCTTGAACCCCATTCAGCTTTTATCCTTTCCACAGTCGCCCCTACAGCCAGTTTTTTTCTCTCACCTTTCTGTAACCCACTGCGTATAAGTAGCATTCCCGCTTTGCTTGGCGTGAAACGATACATACATATATATATATATATATATATATATATATATATATATATATATATGAAGAAATATACTCTTAAGGGGTGTGCTATATTTATGCGATTAAGTGCTTAATATCAGAGATAGAGCGTGTATAAATATAAAAGTGAACTTTGAAGTCAACACAGAGGCGACAGGCTATTTCATGCTAGACGCAATCGTCAGGCCACCATGACGTTATATATATATATATATATATATATATATATATATATATATATATATATATATATAGCGACACCCTGACGATATATGGGTAAATAGTAGGGACAGACTGAACGGTAACTGGTCTAGGAGAAGGACAACTCTGAATTCAAAACCTGCGGAATGCACCAGATCTCTGTATTGGGCACTTCAAAAGTGTGGTTGCTTCTGCACAAAGCCTTCACCACTATAATCAAATCACTTGTGCTGGTGTCTAGCTGTTGGTTCCTAGGAACAGAGATGCTTTACCCTTGTCGAATACAACGAGAGAGTCCACCATAGAGAGACAGAGAGGGAAAGAGACGTTTCTGAAACTGTATAATATTAAAACATTTTACACTTAACCCACATCCCAATATATAACCAAACACTAGATTTTTACATGACGTCTTGTTCGAATATCGAAATTTTCAGCACCCTCTCAAATTGTAAAATACGTTCTTGATTGAAAGCAACAACAGAGGACGTCAATATTTCTTCAACTAAAGTCTAGTTACAATAGAAACTTAATCCAAAGATCGAAGCTTCATATTCCTGAGGGAATAAAGTCCCCTTTTACAGAGCACGTTCACGTATTTATAACAGCGTGTAATGCTGGTAACTGCCACTTCTCAGTCTAAAAGAAACCTTTCATCGAGCCAGTGACACGTGCAGAATTGAAACTGTCTCGGTTGCTACTGGCAACTGGACGACCAAAGGTATGAAGAGGCGATGTCGTATTTGCCATCTGTCGAGTGGTACCTCACACCAAACCTCATGTTCCATGACTTTCTTACTGTGTTCTTTCTCCCTATAATGATTCTATTATGGTCTATGTACGTAACGCCCTGTAACCACCTCCAAATAAAAATAGTATTTTTCCGTTATCAGTATGTCATAGACATTATGGGATTCTATGAAAAGAAAGAAGAAAAATGAAAGAGAAAGTTAGAAGAAAAACGAAATAATGAACCGTTTTTCTAATTTTTTTTCTTTACTCAGATTTTTATTCTTGCAATATTATTAAAATATTAAATAAAATTAAGGTATTAAATTCATATTAAATTTAACATTAAATATTAAATGAAAATAAAAAAATGTATTGTTAGTATAAATATTAAGTTTATTTTGCGCGATGAAATATATTTTCATACAACAAAAACACATTTTTGGTCAAAATGAAATAACAATAGTTTAATAAGCGATGTCTAGAGATCACCCAAAGGAATAAACAATATTGCATATTGATATTTAAAGGGAAAGCCCTATTTCGGGAAGAACACAAGTAGAGAGAGAAAGACCAATATTCTGAATAATATTCCTTTTATCTTTAATGTCTAATTTTAATTTCTATTCACTCTTTTCTGTAGTATCTCTCTCCTTCCCCCTTCTCTCTCTCTCTCTCTCTCTCTCTCTCTCTGTGTTTTTCTTTCTTTGTTTATCCTTCGCATTCCCACCAAATTCATAGATACTTATCGATCATTGTTTTTGTTCTAATCGTATTTTTTCTTTTTTTTTTCTTTCTTTCTCAATACTAACAAAACTACGAAAAGAGAACAAATGGTGGCTATGAAGATTGTCTTGCGCCATGTTGGTAGGACACCATCACCCACTCACCTACTTGCTTATAATATCAACATATAAAATTTTGGTTTTTATCTAAACCTGTACACCAAACCCCGGTATCACTGGTAAAAGGTCAAGTGTTTCAGCGACGAGAGTTTGACTTTCTATAAGTTTGGTTTCTTTTCTTTCATTACTAATTTGCTTTTGGTCAACATTTTTAGCGTTATTGTTTACTTTTCTTTTCACTCCGTTCCAAGTCTGATATAATTCTTGCTCCCCACTTTTCTGTGTTTCTTTCTTCCATTCATTGGTTTATTTCCTGCCTTTTTTCCATTTCTAAGACTGTCTTTCCCCTGCGAAATTTCTAGTACTACAGCTTAAAACGAAACTTTATCTTTTAATGACATCCTCTTTGCCCCCTCTCTCTCTCTCTCTTTTCTCTCTCTCTCTCTCTCTCTCTCTCTCTCTCTCTCTCTCTCTCTCTCTCTGCCTTCCACAAAACTCAGATAGGATTTTGTCCATCCCCTTTGCCCTCTCTCTCGCATTTCGTTAATTTGCTCTCTCACTCTCACACTCACTCTCTTACAATTTCTCTCTCTCCTTCTTACTATCATACTTACGATAAAACGATCTTCTAAGGCCGTCCTCTTTGGTTTCCCTTTCCTCTCTTTGATTCTCTCTTTCACTTTCTCTCTTTTTCGTCCACTTTCTTTCTTCTTCTTCCTCTTTCCCATCCACTCTCTATGTCTCAATACTTCTATCATTCTTGTAAAGAAAACCCAAACGATAGCGTTTTATCCATCCTCTTTACCCTTTCTCTCTTTCTCTCTCTCTCTCATTCTCGCATTTCTTTAATAATTTGTTCTCTCACTCCCACTCTCTTTCTCTTCCAATTTTCTCTCTCCTTCTCACTATCATTCATAGGATAGCCTCTTTGTTCCTCCTTTCCTCTCTGATCCTCTTTCTCTCTCTCTCTCTCTCTCTCTCTCTCTCTCTCTCTCTCTCTCTCTCTCTCTCATCCACAAAACTCAGATAGGGTTTTATGCATTCTCTTTGCTCTCTTTCTCTTATTTCCTTAATTTCCCCCTCCCTCCCTCTCTCTCTCTCTCTCTCTCTCTGTCATTCTTACGACAAAATTCTATTTTCCAAGTCTATCCTATTTGACCCCTCTCTTGCATATCTTTGATTTGCTCTCTCACTATTCCACTTTTTCCGCTTTCTCTCTCTTTGCTCTCCCAGTCTCTCCTCGTCTTATATAAATAATCTGTCTTCTACGAATATTCTTATAATTTTTCTCTTGCATATCTTTGATTCAACCATTCTCTCTGTTTCTCTTCTACTTTCGTTCTCTCTTCTTCTTCTTCTTCTTCTTCTTCTCTCTCTCTCTCTATTTTCTAAGGTTATTCTCTTTGCCCACTTTATCTCTCTCTCACTCTCTCTCACTCTTTCACACCCTCTCTCTCTCATCCACAAAACTCAGATATAAGCTTATTTTTTTTATCTTCTCATGTGTACTCTCTCTTTCTTTCTCTCTCTTTTCTTCAATCGCTTTTCTTCTCCCTCCCCTTTTCTTTTCTTTATAATTCTTTCAAACTATCGCTCTCTTTTTTAAGTTTTCAATCTCATTTCTTTTTTATTTTCTTTCCCTCTCTTTCTTTCTCTCTCTCCTCTCCTCTCTCACTCCCCCTCTCTCTCTCTATTTCTTTATTTCTTTCTTTCTTTTTATCCTGCCAGCTTTTTCTCTCTCATTCTCATTCTCTCTCTCACACCTCTTTTCTCTTTCAAACTCCTTCATTTTCTATCTTTCCTATCCGAAGTCGTTTTCATTCTTGAATTCATCTCTCATGTTCCGCTTTTTCTTTTACATTCCTTCAATGACATCTACCTACATCTTTCCCGATGATTTGCCAGAAGAAAATTCAGTTTCCAGTCCCTCAAAATATTTCTCCTCCCCCCCTCTTTCTATTTCATTCTTTCTACTTAACTCCGCCTCTCTGATCTGTCATTTCTATTGAACTGAAGGCGATGATAACCTTTCTGACCACTTGCATTACTCGACCTTTCTACCTTCTTTTCTTCTCCCACCGACCCTGTCTCAAGCGAATCAGAGACACTATATCTAATCGACCTTGCTACATCAACACAAAAACAGTTTTTTTTTTCAAACCCACCCTTTTTTTCTTCTTGCTATTCTTATTCTCTATGAACCTCACAGCATTTCGTCTCTCCTCTTTGTCTCTCTTTTTTACTCTCACTTTTATTTCTATCTCTATCTTCTACCGTACCCCCACTTTTACATGATATCTATCTATATTTTCTCTTTTCTTATATACCTCCTATCCTAACTCTCTCTTTTTCTCCTTACTCTCTTTTTCAACACACTTATCTCTCTCTAATTCTCTCTTACTTTTGTCCATCTCTCGGCTTCTGGCCATATCATCGAAGTTAAACAACGTCGAGCCTGGTAGGTACATAGGTGGATTGTTCGTGTCGCCCCAAGCTGTCAAGATATGACACAACGTGAGTCTAATGTGGGGATCCCGAGTGTGTGCACCCGGGCTAGATCCCAAAATAGCCCAGCCCCCGCAATGGTCAGCGGCACTGGCATCGGTATGACTACCGATCCTCTCCCTTTAGTGCAATGAGGAGGTACTTCCGCGAGCAACTGTTTCCCAGGACCAGTTGCGCACTGTTCGCAAACAGAGACAGTTGATTTGCTCGCTATCCAAAGACAAGGACACAACATAGAGATGAAATGTAGTTTATCCGCCTGAGGACAGATACTACACTTTTATCCTGGCCCAAAGGCAGCTTAGGAATACCAGGCGTTGGATGTGTTTCTGATATAATGGATAACGGCTCGGAAATGAAAATCGAAGAACCAAGTTACAATTACAGTCGAGTACGTTATATTCACTTAAGCCCAAATAACCGTGGGAAAAGGTATGAATACACCTGTTCTTCCCCAGATATGGGTTAAAGAGTAAGACAAGTATCAGTAAATCATTATTGTCTCTAAATGAATCTTAAAATGCCAAAACATTTTCTAGTTTGAAATAATCACCAAAAGGTTGCTAAGCCGTAAAAAAGCAACCAATAAATAAATTTCTCCCCTCTTGTATTTTTTTTGTTTTTTTTCTGACAATGCCGTTTTACGGCGCAGATATGCTATGAGCCTAGAACTCAACAGGTACATAAAATAAAACGAAGGTAATATAAGTTTGTTTACTTAAGTTTATACGCGCACAATCCATCTGAAGAGTTTCAGTAGCTAGTTCATTTATCCAGGCCTAGAATGCACGCCCAACGCGAGATTTACGAAAAAATTAATTAATGTCGGAAAACCGATTTTCAGCGATTAAAAAAATCATTGTCGCTCATTTTTTTCACCATGAAGATGACATAACTCTTGTTGGAAAACAAAATCGCTGAAGACGAGTTCAAATTGCAACGGAAGCTATTTGCATCCGCTTAGCACTGTGACGTCTCTTCGAAAGGCATGAATACATTTCTCACTGAAATCTCTCCTATCGTCGGATATTTTGATAAAATGTCACGTCAGTGGCTTATCACGATACTTGACGTAGTAGAAAACGTGTGAGACAGCGAGCTTAGACAATAAGAGGAAATTATATTGCATAACAGTTCAGTAAACTTTTCACAGTGGAGTAATGGATAGCGGCTCAGATTGAGGATTCGGAGAGTTGAGTTCAAATTCCAGTCGAATCCATTACATTCATTTACGTGCTAGCTAATACCCTTGAGAAAGGCATGAATCTTCTTCTTCTCCCCCAGCTAGGGTTAAATAGCAGAACAGACCGGGTTCTATAGCCTTGGATGGCGACTGGTCTACCGCAGAATGAAATGGTAACCTACTGTGGGGAAAAAAATCTACCTCGTCAGTCATGTATCGAAAAATACATGATCGCCTAAGAGTGTATCAGTTATGTGGCATGTGTGTATTACGCATGGCACATAACTGACTGATACTTTTCTAACGAAATTTTCCTGTTTCTTACTACACTCTAGCGATATACAACAGTATTTTACACAAGTCACAGTAATTAATAACGGACATTCCCGTACAAATCCTTCCAGTAGTGTTTTTTTTTTGTTTTTGTTTTTGTTTTTTTCCGCGAAATTTCATTAATGTTAAAACATTGAAGGATATCCTGAATGTAGACACAAACCTCCTCGATTTAAATTCTGGTAAGTTAAACGATCAATTCAATTCATATCGCCATTATTCCGTCATCAAATTGTTTTTTTCTGGTTTTCTGACACCGTCTACCATATATTAGGCTAATGCAAATACTTCTAGCTTTTTTGACCAGATCTTTCATATACAACTATTGTAGCAATATTCAGACATCAGATTATTTTTCTGGTTTTCTGACACCGTCTACCATATATTAGGGTAATGCAAATATTTCTAGCTTTTTTGACCAGATCTTTCATATACAACTATTGTATCATTGTTTAGACATCATATTATTTTTCTTTGCGCTCGCTACCTTTCAATTGTGCCATTAAAGCTAAATAACAATTCCGCTTTTGTTTCGATTAATGCTTCTAGGAATGATTCAATATTATGCTAGAACCGTTGACCAGACGAGAACTGTTAAACTGCACTTGGACACTCGAGTCAAAAAATAGGATGCGGATGGAAGGCACCCAGAATGACCCAAGTTTGTCTGGTCCATACTGACCGAGTATACAAGCGTAGAGTCCACCAAAAAGATGTTTGGCAGCAAGAGTCGATAAAGGGGTGGCTGGAATTAGTGAAGAAGAGGCACAAGCAAACAGGAATTTCCCTTCAGGCGAAATATCTTAGATTTGGGAAGAAATTTCGTTTACTCACAAAAGATAGGCAACGTCTTTTTTTTTTTTTTGTCAAAAGATCTTTAAAAAATAAACAACTTCTTCACTTGTTTCGACGTTTTATTAACACAGGTCTGAATCAAGCCAGCGGGTGAATATTTTTCTTTAATAAGATTTCTCGAATATTCATGCCGGTAAATATAAATGAATAAATATACCGTTTAAAAATTAAGCGGGGCGTTTACTCAAATATGATTATCCACTAAAAATAACGTTTAAAGTCATAAAATCTGGCGTATTAATACATTTTTAAAAATCTATTACTTCTTTAGAGATTGCTTTGTTTGCGTTTGGATAGGAATCTGAGCAGATATGAAATTTCTGGAATCTACAGGGCGGTCCGAAAATCTTGTCAAACCTCCCCCCCCCCCATATAATATAATTTTCTATTTTAGATGGCTGACACGAGCACCTAAACGGAGATGATGGGTGCTCATACAGACCTTCTCGATGTGTGACAGCGGCAATGAAAGTGAATAAACTGAATCCAGTACATGTATTACTTGTTCTATCTTTCTCATTACTTTTCGGTAGGTGGTAACAAGACTTTCGGACCACCCTGTATAACGAGAAGAATTTCGTTTTAAGGCCTTCTTCCGCCTTGCCTGATTGTCAAATGCCCTTCGTAGTGAGTCGGGATCAGCACGTCGGATCTAACAACGGGGGACGCAGGTTCGAATCCTGCCAGAGGGAGCATATTTTTCTTTAATAAGATTTGTCGAAAATACAGGCCAGTGGCAAAAATAATAAAATACACCGTTTAATAACCTCGGGGCGTCTACTCAAATGAGTATCCACAAAAAATTACGTTTAAACTGATAAAATCTTTCTTTGTATATAAATTCCTCGCCGCAAATATCTACGATGCTTTTGTCTGTTCTTTGAATTTAATATTTAGCGTTATTTCATCTGGTACCTAGCTTCCTCCTCCTCATCATCATCATTCTTCTTCTTCTTCTTCTTCTTTAATGTGCCGTGTCCCTTCAGGACATGGGCGACGATGGCTCTCTATGACTTCTTGTTCTTTGTAGTTCTTAGTATGTTTTATCTTATTGCGATCTCTGCTAATCCCTGCTCTGCCATCCATTTACACAAGCTCGTTAGGTAGGTTACGTGCGTTTCTCTTGTCCTGTGAGTGTTGAATTTGCCAAGCCCATTATGTAACCAAGAAATCTCAACTGCCAGTTTCTGATTCTCAGTATATGTTTTTTTTTTCCGTTACTTGTTAGTTAAGTCCATAGTATTTTCCAAATAGTCCTGTCAAATCAAATTTATGCTGCCTCAAATCTCTTCTTCATCTGTAAGGAGATTGTCCATCAATATCCTGCAATTGTCCTCTTTCTTAATACACTGTAGTGTTACACAGCAGCATGTTTCCCAAGTTTCAGCAGTTCGTTATAGAGAATCATGTACAAATCCTTCCAGCACAGAGTAGATTTTTCCCGCGAAATTTCATTTATGTTAAAACATTGAGGGATATCCTGAAACTAGACACAAACCTCATCGATTTATATTAAATTAAATTATATTACTAGTATATATTATTATTTATATTAAATTAATTATAATAATAAATCGGTTTTTTGTTCAGACATTAAATCTCCGATCGAATAATTTACTGTCTATATAGATTTATTTAGGTCTCTTCATATCTGCATATCTCAGTCTTTTCCTAATCTCTTCGTAACTATTTACCTTGGTCTCTACATATCTTTATCTTTTAAATTTCTTACCTCATTTCCAGTCAGTTATGTGACATGTTTCGTTACTGATGAGATAGATTTTTTCCTGTATTTGCCATTTCTTTCCGGTCTGTCATGCTATTTACCCCTGGTAGGAGAAGAGGATTCATACCTTTCCCAAGAAACTTAATAATGAGGTCAATGTAATGGATTTGATTGGAATTCGAACTCAGCTCTCCGATTCCTTTAAATCCGAGCCGATATCCATTACTCCACCGTCAGTCATGTACCGAAGATATCACGCATGGCACATAACTGACTGACCTCCTTTCCCCACTTTTTATCGAATGCATTAAAACTGCATAACAATAATAGTAATAGTAATAATTCATTTAGTAATTTATACTGATAATATCAAAAAATAATAAACCATATTTTGAGACATTTGAGGGTAAAGATAATATTTCTTTTTCATTTTTTTTTTTTTTGTCTAAAATTGTCACCGTGCAATTCACAATGAAATTGTACAACAATCCAAAGATATGTGTGTGTACGCACACACACACGCACATACATACAGAAAAGTAATACGTTTAATATACATTGAAATTTGTTAGTGTTCGGTCGCGTTTGTTTTACGCAAGGCCCAAGGATAAAAGCTGACCTTCAACTAATAGAACTAAAACGTTACCCTGCAAGTATGTCTCATTACCCTCAGGTAATATGAGTGATCTGTTCTTTTTTCTTCTATTTTATTTTATATAAACCACTTTGCTGGTATATTCAAAATAAAAAGGAAACCTAATTCGTCATGCTAAATATAAAAGAAGTTAATTCGTATTGGAACTTTTCGTCGTCTTAATTACTGACCCTTTTTCCTCCATTTTTCTCGAAATCTGTTCTCCTATTCATTGCTCTTCTTTTTATTCGCTGACCTAGTCTGCTTTCTCTTTGTCCTTTACGCTTCTGATATTGTAAACCTTCCTTCTATTTTCGCGCCATTCTTATCGCTTTCGGTTTCCTGAAGAATGCAATTTTATCTTACCTCGATATTATTCGTTCTGTTTATCAGGATTTGCTTTCTGTCTATTGTTTCACTGATTTCCACTTCGAAAATATTTAGCAACGCCCTTTACACTCTCACGGTCTCTCTCTCTCTCTCTACCTCCCTCTCTCTCTCTCTCTCTCTATCTATCTCCCTCTCTCTCTCTTTCTCGATATATATATGTTTGAGAAAATCAAGTGTGGAAAATAACATCCTTCATGTGGTGTCCGTTTACATTCATGCATTTCCGAAGGCGTTTTTGGAAGATGGCCTCCACTCTTTCCACCATTGCTCTATCGATTTGGGCGACTTCCACGCGAGTAGCTTCCTTCAACATACACACGTGCCTTGAGGGTTCCCCACAAGAAATAATCACACATGGACAAATCAGTGAATCGAGGTGGGCAAGGAGTATCACCAAACCTGGAAATAAGGTGGTTGACGAAGAGAGGGCAAAGAACCTTCCATTAAGGGTCTGGCTGTGTATACTGTCGGCCCCATCATGCTGAAACCAAACACATCACAAATGAATACGTTTTCGTTGTAATTCAGACACGAAGAAGTTATTTATTACTTCGATGTAAAGCTCAGAGTTCACTGTATTTCCATTATGGTCTTCAAAAAGTAAGAGCCAATGACACCGGCTTTTCCAACAGTACACCAAACCGTCACTTTTGGGGCGTGCAGTGATCTTTCATGCAGTTCTCACAGATTTTCAAGAGCCCAATAATGGCAAGTCTGAGGATTCACCATGCCACTGAGATAAAAATGAGCTTCATCATTTATTAACAAAATGGGGTTATCATTTTTCTAAAAAAAAACTGCTTCCATCTGACATACAAAGTTAAGCCGCTGTGCATAGTCCACTGGTCTCAGTTGTTGCCCAATTACCAATTTGTAGGGCTAGAAATGCAGTTCTTCATGCGAAATAAGCATAACCGAATGATTATCGATGCAGAGTTCAGTAAGATGCCTCAGAGCAGAGCGATTCGGACTGCGCACTAATACTCTGGGAAGGGGGATAACTGAGTGTGAACGAATATAAGAAAAGAATAAACATTATTCATGAGCATGAACAATAAAAGAACAGAAATTAATAATATAACGATTGAATTTATTTTTTTAAAGATCAAACCTGCCTTGGAAACAAGAATATTGAAAAAAGTTCCACGCGCGAGAAGTACAATAGATGAAACTGTTAACATAGAACTTACGGATGGATTTAACCATTTCAAATGTTAAAAATGGGACCTTGCCGCCAATCTAGTACTGCGCGTAAATTCATAAAGTCAAGGTAGCATAGAGGAAAGTAATATTTATTTTGCGTAACTCAAAAATGTGGCACAAGGCCAAAAGGGAGATAGGGGTTGACTGGTTTTCAATTTATCTCATCTTAAACTTAGCTACAATTACTGATCCGAAACAACACATTCTTACTTACCATTCTTACTACAGCCACAATAATACCTCAAAGTCTCTAATTTCCATATGTAAATTTATTCTGGGTTGAGGGATGGTAATATAAGAACATTTAAACAGAAAATCCCAATGAAACCACAGAGGAATATATTTACAGAAAAGCCATAGAGAAGCTATATTACGGCGGTGAGAATTAACTGAAGTTGAGATACCATGTCAGGACTAATAATATTGCAGTTTCATTTTTGGATTTTATCAAGGATCTCTAAATATTGCAGAATCGTCAGACCATACGTGGCAAAAATATTCAAGGCATGGCCGAATGGTAAACTTATATGTAAGATTAAGGCGAAAAAATTTGTCTAACACGACTAACTTTCCTAGCGGTAGACCTAACAACAGATTCAATATAATCTTTCCACTTCATGTTGGCGAAAAACGTTCGTCCAAGAAGTCGCAAGGCGTCGCTCTCCTGGAGGTAAGCATCAACCATGCTGATGGAAGATCTCTCAGTTTATTAATATAAAACATTTTTTTTTGTTTTAGAGGCGTTAAAAAATTAACAAGTCATTCCTTGCCACAGTTAACAACAGATTGTCATTTGTTAGATCAGCTGCTAATTTGACCTTAACATATGCGTCAGAATTACAATTAAAGGCTTACTTGCAAATACTCTTTGGGAAAAGCTATACATCTATCTCTTCTTCTCCCGAGATATGGTTGGCAACCAGTCTTAGAGAAGGTCAACTTTAAATTCAAAACCCGAAAAGCATGGTTGGTTCTGAGCAAATCTTTACCACTATAAGGAAATCATATGTGCAGAGGTAGCCTGGCTGTTCAGTTGTAAGAACCATCGTAGTGAGTCCAGTACATATGGACTAAGACATAAGCACATATATATATATATATATATATATATATATATATATATATATATATATATATATATATGTATGTATGTATATATGTGTGTGTGTGTGTGTGTGCGAGCATAAATGTATATATATATATATATATATATATATATATATATATATATATATATATATATATATATATATATATATATATATATATATATATATATATATATATATATATATATATATATATATATATATATATATATATATATATATTGATTGGTGTGAGTTTGTGACCCTAGGTTTCACGCTATTTGCGATCGTCAGACAATATGATGTGCTCTATCACTGATATTGAACGCTTTCCAATAAGTACCGCGCATATATAATATATAAATAATATATATAAAACATTGTATATATATATATATATATATATATATATATATATATACACACACAAATATTTATATATATATATATATATATATATATATATATATATATATATATACTGAATAGATATAGGTAGGTATACGAGCGATCGTGTGCAAATTCATATACTCTATAATGTAAGAAACACACACACACACACACACACACACACACACACATATATATATATATATATATATATATATATATATATATATATATATATATATATAAGCAGGAATAATTTAATTTAGATGTAAAAACAAATTTAGATAAAATATTTTTAAAAACTGATAAATAAGCATATTCCGAAAACCTCTACCCTAAAAAAGTTCTTTAATAGAAATACTGTAAAACTAAGTTACAGCTGCATCAATAATCTAGATATTGTTTTATCTTAATTCCGATTCCAACTCTCACCTCACCCTACCGCTTCGGATATTTATGATTTGTGGCGCTTAGTCAATCTATATAAGATTATTACCATGGATTAACCATTCACAAGTAACTATCCTGACGTGTCCGTTATGTCGAAACTCGGGTAGTGTGTATTGAGCTCTTTCTTAAATCCGGTCTGACCTACCATTTTTCTTTTTACTCTTATAAATATATATATATATATATATGCGTTTCTCTTTGCCTCGTCAGCCTTACTTTCCATGACGATCCGTTTAGGTGAAACCTAGGTAGCTTTGTCTGGCTCACTAGGTGTATCTAGGTCTGCTCTACGGTTGTATTTAGCTCTTTTGTTAGTTAGTTATTTACTCGTATCGGGGTTTTTTCTTTGGGCTTCAAACCTGCATCTGTGCGATTTTTTGTCGACAGACTTTCATGTTTGTAACTCTTTTTTTTAAAACCTTTTTTTTCCCTCAAGATTGATTTGATTATTAGCAAATCAAAAATTCGAGGGTTTTTCGAAACGAGTCTAGTTATCTATAATTATATGTATAGATATGCTTATAAGAATATATATATATATATATATATAACTATAACTTCATCCACAGACAGACTGTTTCGCAGCTCATCAGTGTGGCTAGACATCGGTTGCCTCTAGCTAGGATCGAAACCCGACTGAATTGGTGTCAGTCGGAGATTCTAACCATTAAGCCGTCGGCGCATTGAATTTTTTATCGTATTTATTTTTAGAAACACGCCCAGTGACCGACAGTGACTCAATTCGCATCTGCGAAGAGTCTTGCTATATACCTATAATAATCACTGTTTACCAACCCACACCTCGTCCCCAGAGAGCTCAACTGAAATTGATATTTCAGGAGCCAATATGCTTATATATATGCTTAAAAGAATGTGGAGGTTATATATATATATATATATATATATATATGTGTGTGTGTGTGTGTGTGTGTGTGTGTGTGTGTGTGTGTGTGTGTGAAAAGTGTATATAAATATAAATAAATATATATATGTATAATTATTTATATATTATATGCGCGGTACTTATAAGAGTTTGTCTGACGATCGCTAAAGCGTGAAACCCAGGGTCACAACCTCACATCTATCCAACCATATATATATATATATATATATATATATATCCTACACACGCACACCTACATATGAGCAAATCTGTACATCTATGCTTATTTTTCTCTTTCTGTGTGCGTGTGTTTATAAAATTTCTGACACATAATTATAATGGAACCGAAGTAAATAGCTTTTGTCCCGATTTTAGCCTCTTACGTCAACCGTCTTTCTCCTAACGCTAACAAAATTCATGATTAATAATGGAAAAATAACTTGCCACCGCTTTCTTTCAACCAATCAGCTGATGGCAAATTCGTTGACAAAGTTTGGTTCTCACAAAAATTCATCGGAAATTCCTTACAATCTTCAATTCGTACAATACTGTTCGAATATCGCAAACATCTGCATAACACTTTCTACAGGCTTATACTGGAAATCTCTAGGAGATAGTCGAACTTCCTTTTTTTCCTTTTCATTTTCCTCTCTCTCTCTCTATATATATATATATATATATATATATATATATATATATATATATATAAAATATTGTTGTATGTAGTGGGTATATGCTTTTGAAAAGATATCCTTGAGATTGTTTTTTATTATGGAATTAACGTCAACCACCCAAGAAAATGAAAACGCAATTTTCCTTCTCGATCTATAGGACGGATGACATTAATTTTACTGATACGTTTAATCAAACACATAGATAGATAGATAGATAGATAGATAGATAGATAGATAGATATGAATAGACTGGGATAGATAGATAGATAGATAGATAGATAGATAGATAGATAGATAGATAGATAGATAGATAGATAGATATGTTGCATAACCCCTTGGTGGGGGTGTTCTTGGCTGATGATGTCAATTCGATTCTAAAATTGCATTCTTCTCTCTCGGCCGGTGATCGCTAATAGTTTTGAGTACGGAGATAAAAGAATTTCAACACAGGGAATTTTAACTTAGCTAGTTTATTAACGTCGACGTTTACATCTTCTTTCTATCCAGTGGGATTCTTCTCTTACTCCAATGGGGAGCAGTTCCAAACCCGAAATGAAACACGTCTACATTGTTCGACGGTTAAGAAACCTTTCTATTTCTCACTTTTCCAACGATGCCTCAGCCAATCAAAATCGACTTTTTATTACAATATTTTGTCTTGTATCTGATCCCTAAGGTCAACCACAGGAATTCAGAGCAGAGATACCCTTCCTCCTAAAAATAATAGTCTGCTAAACTCGTAACATTAGCATACCTTTCCTAATCATTAAAAAAGATCATTCATGAATTTTATTTTAACGATATTACTCTAAAATTCCCTTTACTCTGTCGTGTGAGCAAGTCGTGCTCCTTACATTTTTTTTCTTCAATGGGCTTCGGTCACATGACCCCTCCGACATGCACGGATACCATTCCTGAAAAAGAATGAACATAAAAAACAAAACAAGAAAAAATAGAATACCGGACAATCCTTTGTCCATTCTTGTTCACTATATTCCGTGACCCAAGCTCAACATTCAGACGATAGTCTGGATGCCTATCACTCCAACATTTTACCTCTCCAATGTCACCTAACCCAGGTCAGCAGTTAACACCTCTACAATTCGATATTCCTGGGGAGAATAAAACTTATCGCCCCTTTACTTGAGACTACACGAAATGTACATAGAATTCACAAAAAATACTCCACCAAAAATCGCAAAATACATGCCCCAAATCCCCACGTCACAACATCGACCAATTCCATAACTGAGCCACGTCTTTCCAACCTAAATTTTACACTTTAAACATACCATAATCCACACTTATGTCTTAATCATAAGGACACAGCCGACTGAGTCTATTATCACCCTATTTATTCAACCACAACCAATTAATTACTTTTGAATTTGCATATTACAAGATTTACTTGAACAAATCTTCACAAATTTATCACCAATAATTTTCTATAATTACTACTGTTAACCATCTGCCCCTGAGTGCCAAAACTCAACTTGCACCATTTCAATTGCTCCCCCGGTTGCCCCCACGGGGAAAACAACCATATCGCTAGCTAACCCATTACTGGCTTTACCGTGGTTTCAAGAGTTTTCTTCCATTAGTCGTCTACCGCGACTTGGCATCCCACAAGCCACCTGACCCTTTTGGTCGTCAGGACCATCCATAAGGCCCCCTGGGTATCTTAGGGGATATTCATTCTATCCTTAATATTTCATAGCGTACAGTTCCCAATCTGACCAAAACATTGTCCGGTTTTCCTATATATATAGCCAGGTGAGACAATTTTACCCCACAGCACACAGACCCAAACACATTCAGAAATCCGAAACTATGCAAGCCGAATGTACTTATTCCCACACTTAATTAACTTAATTTTTCCACAAAAAATAAGTCACAGATTTCATGAATTAAAAACTTAATTCTTCAGCCAATGAAGGCAAAAGGACACACACAAGGCTCTTAAAATAAAAAAGAATTCCACTCTGTCACAAAAATGAACAAAACATCATTTTCCAGTTAATTACGATTAACAAAATAACTCTAAACTTAAAACATTTGAATGCTCGCAAAACCATAGTCACAAAATTTTCACCTTATTAACAATACACAGGAATCACACGAAATCACAATAGGAATGACCTATCACAAAAATGCCATCATTCTTTATTTTTTAAAACAATTTTCCATTGAGTTCACGTATGCGAATTCAGGCCTCCACTTGTCCAACAGACGTCCAGACGTACAAACATAAAAGCGTGCTAATCAAAATCAACAATAGATTTTCGCACCTGGTTCT
>CAHIKZ030001635.1:745000-782500 GCA_903632075.3 Acanthosepion pharaonis | reverse complement strand
AGTACCTAATTACCAAGTCCATCCCAAGGTCTATAAGCAAAAAGGGCACATTTGGGACGTTTTATTTAAATGGAGAGAGATTTGTGGATGATATGTGTAGTACCCCACAATGCAATCTTTTGTAGCACTGGGAGGCTGACGTGTGCAGGAATAATAATAATAATAATGATAATAATTATCATCATTATTATTATTATTATTATTATTATTATTATTATTAAACAAAATGATTGACGTAACACTTCCAATATTTTTCCAACACTTAAGAAAAGAGAGCAATTTAAGAAAAAAAAAGAAAAAAAACAGTGTTTCTGTTGAAATATTGTTTAACGTTGTCACATACTGTGTTTTTTCGTCTCTTTTTCTCTTCTAAAATTGCACTTTTTCTCTTAACTGTTATTATTATTATTATTATTACTATTGTTATTGTTGTTGTTGTTGTTGTTTTTGTTGTTGTCCATGAATATATGATAAAAGCTTTCAGAAAGAGAAAGACTCTTCGCCACCAAGTGAGCTAGTAAATTAGTTTCGGAAACGGTATACAACTTTCAATATTTAGGCGCTTCTTTGAAATCCAGAGGGTGGCACCAAATCTTTTGACCTATACACACACACACACACACACACACACATGCACACACACACACACACACACACAGATAGATAGATAGATAGATAGATAGATAGATAGATAGATAGATAGATAGATTGAGTGAATGAGAGTGTGTGTAAGTCGTCATGATCATACAGTCCTTACATACGCACATATCTTAAATATCTATAATTAACTTAATTGATAAATCTACCTCGTCTTAAGCCTGTCTGAAAAACTATTAATTTTACTACCAAAATTGGTTATTTTAGTATTTCTATATTTATTTGCGTCAAAATAATAGAATAAGTCATAGATTTCTGGAGTTCATGTGAATAAATATTATCAAAAAACCGAGGTCTCTTGCTTGTTGATCACTAAAAGAAAATACGACAATGTTTACTTTAATTCTGAAAAATAGAAAAGAAAAGCCGATTTTATATCATATTTTTTTTTATTCACTATTGTCTGACTTCTTGATTTGTTTACGGTTTTTTATTCATTAAGCTTATTATTTTTCTTCGTTTTAATTAAGTTCGATATAAGAATAAATATTAGAATATATAATAATTATATTCGTTTTTTAAAGACTTTTCCTATAAAAAAAAAAAACTCCTTGGGCGGAGCGTGTAAGTAACGCGGAAACTATTGGAAGCCAGACGAAGACAAGTTGAGTTTATTAGAATACATCATGGTAAAGGGGGGGATACTTCCCAATCTACTACAATCTGAACTTTTTCCAGTCTAAGGTCATCCAATATCCATCCTACATATCTGCATAATATACACCTCTTTCGCCTCCCTTTAACGCCCTGGCTACAATCTAATTCAGCCATCCTCTACCTTGAGTGGCTCTTGGGCCTTGTAATGGGTGAACAGTAGTGTAATAAGGATATTTACTGTAGCGCATATACGTTCACCAAGATAAAATACATGTTAACATTTGCAGGGAATTAAGATCAGAAGCCATGAGATATGCGTTGTGTAGAGACACGCTATTCATTATTATTATTATTATTATTATTATTATTATTATCATATCCTTTGATTTCTGCTGTATACACATTTCCTTTCGGGTCTTAACTAGAGATTTAAAGTCAGAAATGGCTTCATAATATTTTCCACTGATCATTTAAAAGAAACAAATCACACACATTTTACACGGATAATTTATAATTTGTGAGCTGTACTTGTGAGTACATTTTTTTTTGTATTTCTGTAAGGCTTGGATTACCAGAAATCTCTTCAATGACTCTATCGGATCCTTTTCCAATCAACCCGAGAGCTCCAACTACAACTGGAATTATTGATGTCATCATGTGCCGCATTTTTGAGATTTCCACTTCAAGATCCTTGTATTTTGAGAATTTTTTTTTAAGCTCTCCACAGATACATTGCAATCTGCAGGGGCTGCCATGTCAACAAGAAAGCACATTCCGTTCTTATGGCCTTTGATCTTTGATGTATGGGCCCATTAGCTGTGATTGTTCTGTCTCTGTGTATTGTGCCATCCCATAAAATTGTTACAGGTCCTATCTCCGTAACCGGGTCTGGATGATGTTCATACTAGTTTATTGCAGTTTCCTTCCCATAAAAGTGGAATATTTTCTAGTACAGCTATTGGTCTATTCTATCATGACGAGTTTTATATTCAGTGGGTGTTAATACTGTACAACCTAATACATGTTAGTCAAATGTTTCTGGATATTTATCACAGAATATGCATTTTGGGCTAACACATTGTTTCAGTATGTGTGCTTGGTAATTTCTAATTAAAAAGCGTTGGTCCTGTGCATAAAAAAACAAAATTATTATTATTATTATTATTATTATTATTATTATTATTATTATTATTATTATTATCCTTTCTTTTATTTGTACGAGCTATTCCCAATTCTCGACCAGAGACATCAAGAAATAACAAATTCTTTTACACATAATGTGATTTGCCAATTTATGCAGAAATTTTAAATTGGTGCAGCGTTAAAGGATTTATTATTATTATTATTATTATTATTATTATTATTATTATTATTATTCACTAAATTTAATAAGTTATAATGGTGGCAATTGATATCGGAACTCAAGCCATTTCCAGTTATTATAAACTGGGCTTCATAGAATCTCAAAAATAACTTCCCTGCTTTAAAAACGATTTAAGTTTCTCAATGATTTTGATCTTTCCTTGAAATAAAGGCTAAAATGTAATATCAGTTGCTAATTTTGAGGCCCTTACCGTTGGAAGAACTTGATTTATTTGAAAAGCAATAACCCAACGCATTTCAGCCAGTTATGTGCCATGCGTGATACACGTTTAGGCGTATCTTTCCATACACGACTGACGAGGAAGATTTTTTCCCAGCAGAAGGTTGCCATTTCTTTCTGCATTAGACCAGTTGCCATCCAAGACTATAGAATCCGGTCTGTCCTACTATTTGCCATGGGGGGGTGGAGTAGAAGAAGATTCATACCTTTCCCAAGGGTCTTAGCACGTAAGTGAATGCAATGGATTCCACTGGAATTCAACTCGGCTCTCCGATTCCTCGATCCGAACTGCTATCCATTACACCTGTGTGCCTCCTCGCACATTTACTGAGAACAAAAATACTGCATGCGATTACAAAATAAATTAAGCACAGATACAGAAACAGAAAGGAGAGTATGGGGAATGATGCACTTTTCCGACGGATTTCAACCTAGACACCGTGAGGATAGCAAGAGGATCCTAAAACAACAGGATGTCCTGTCAGGATTTATTACTAGCGGACATAATATTAACAACATTTAAAGACTCAGATGACACTGACGCAAAACGTAAATAACTATTCCTAGATAAGCAAGAAGAAATGACTGGGCATAAATTGTAAGAAAACAGAATTTATGGCCATTAGCAAAATGAGGCTTCCAAGATGTTTGCTGTGAATTGGAGATGTCAAAATCAAGTAAATATAGAAATTTAAATATCTTAATGAATGCGTAAATTCCTCTGTCTGTCTGTCTGTCTGTCTCTCTCTCTCTCTCTCTGTATACATATTCAGATACTTACCAGTCACAGGGATCCGTCCCTGCGCTGGTAGTATCACAGCTATAACTAGTTTAGACCAGCTCTGACCAGCTTGGACAAGCTATGTCTAGCTAAGACCAGCGGCCCGAGTGAAGACACGTTAAAAACCGACCTTGTGTCACAACCTGACTCAGTGGAGGTCATGCAAATACAAATTTAAATACCTTAAAAGTGTTTTAATATATGATAGAAAATTAGATACTGAAATCCGAACGTGTGTTGGAATACCGAAAGCCAAATAAAGTATTATGAAACAAGTAAAATTCGTTAGAAAATAAGAAAAAAGTACTGAACTGCTATGTAATATCAATCCTCGTATATTTTTCAACTGATTTCAGCCTATAAAAGGCATTGAAACCACTAAGACACAAAAGGTTACTGAGTGTGAAAGAATTAAAAACAGAAACATTAATAATGAATGGGAGGAGGAAAGAGCAATCAGGAAGACAGTAGATAGCGATTGACATTACATTTAAACTTTTGCAGATTAATGTTGGCTGGAAAACATGGAGCCGGAAAGAAGTTCCACAAGCATGAAGTTTGAGAAACGAAATTGTTACATCTAGCCATCTCAACCGTATTTTGATGAGACCTTGCCGCCAGTCTAGTACTGCGCTTAAATTCATAAAGTCTAGGTACCATAGCGAAGAGCTCATCCGAACAATTATGTGAAAGTATTTATAGAAAGGACACAGAGAGTCAACCTTACGATGGAGGGAAAAATCACTGAAGCCGAGTCGCCAGATCAGGGCGGATAATATTGCTAATTCTTCTTTGGATTCTATCTAGAAGCTGAAGGTAAAGAGCAGGACGACCAACACCATATGGTAATAAAAACTAAAGTAAAGAGTACTGGACTTGAAGTGCTATGTAATATCAATCCTGCGATAGATTATTGAAGAGGAGTCTTGAAGCAATAGTGCTTGGTATCAAAAAGAGACACTATAAATTTGTGGGGGGGGGACATTACAAAGAAAGATGGCTTGGTGAATTTGATACTAACAGGACATACTGTGAATAAGAGAAGCAGAGGAAAACATCGAGCAAGATACTTAACGGGCTTGTGGAAATGGGTGACAAAAATGCGCTGATTTACAAAGGAAAGGAAGTTGTGGAGAGTCATGATCACTCAGATCTTTAAGTGGCACGAATTATAAAAGAAGAGAAGAAGCCAACTACCAAACCCCCTTTTGCTTACAGAAAAGCACGGACCATCGAAAATCAACAAGTCAATAATTAAATATTCATCTACGTTGTGGCGTATCCTTTCAGGACGTGGGCGATCATGACTATTTATAGCTTACTATGCTTTGTAACTCTTAGTAAAGTTTGTCCTTTTGGCTATCTATTCTTATTCAAGTAGTGCTACTTCTCTGCGCTGACTGCCTTCAAGGGGTGGGTGATCATAGTACTTCACATTTTCCTGTCCTTTGTGTCTCTTTGTATCTAAGTTTGTCTTTTGGCTATTACGATGTCTGGGGCCATTAGCTTTGATTCTTCTGTCTCTGTGTATTGTAACGTTCCATAAAATTGTTACAGGTCCTATCTCTGTAATCGGGTCTGGGTGATGTTCATACCATAATTTTGCAGTTCCATTCGCATAAAAGAGGCATATTTTCCAGTGCAGATATTGATCCACTTTATATTTTATATTCAGTTGGTGCTAACAATGTGCAACCTGATACAAGATGGCCAATAGTTTCTGGATACCTATCACAGAATCTTCATTTGGAGTCAACTCAATTTACTAGCATGTGTACTTGGTAATTTCTAGTTCGCAAGCTTTGGTGCTGTGCAGCAAGAATAAAACCTTCGTTGTCAGCTTTAAACCCTTCACTTCGTAGCCACTGATGGGTATGGGGTTGGTCTACATTAGATTGTTTGGTACAGGCAGAGTATTGAACATGGAGATGCTTATCTTGACATCGCTTCTGCATTTGGTACATTGCATTTGCTTATTTTGTTAGGGTCCTTGCCGCTGCAGTAGGTGTATTTTTGTTTATTTGCACTTCTTCAACCCACTTGAAATTCCCTCTTGAATGTGTTGGCTTCCTTTTTCACTAAATAAAGGTTCTTATTTCTTTCATGTTCGCTGACGCAGATCATCATCCAGTCTTCAGTATTTTCAAGGTATCTTTGAAGACCGATATTTTGGTTTTGTAAGATAGTTTTAATTGAACTAATCCACTCCCTTCTTTCGATATGGACGCAACAACACCAGCCTTAGGATGATGCATGCGGTAGCAAGTGAGAAGCTTTCTCCTTACATCCATTCGCTTAACGTCAGCTATAGTCCAATTAAGAGTGTTGAAAATGTGTTGCACCACAGGGACAACCGAAATGTTTATGGCTGATATTTTGTTTTGTGAATTCAACTCGGTATTTAACACCAGATGCACACGACTGTAGTATGTTTTTCTTACTTTCTCCTTAATTTCGGTCAGCTTGTGTTCCATCTTGTTCGCTGATATCTAGGTATTTTTAGACTTTTTATTGTTCCAGTTCCCTAATCTTTGTCACAAAAACTATAGACTCTGTTTCTGTAAATCCCTCTTTTAACGTCACAGTTGCAAAATGTATCTAATCCAAAATCCATACCGATATTGTTACTGAAACATTTTACAGGATTGAGGATACCCTTCAACTCATTGTCGTCTCCGGCAGAGTTTTATATAATCCATGTATAATAGGCGATTAAACACTTTCTTTTTTTACTTTGTATCCATAGTTATTACTGTTTAATTTATGCGAAATGGGGATTAAGGACCAGACAGAATAGAAGAGGCACCAGGGGCTCTACTTGAAAGATTCCTCGTCGGATATTCAAACAATTAAAGTGGCAGAACCTTTTGAGCTATTTAAGTATATTTACTATCCCCAATGAGACTTTCTATATTACCAAAACCTTAAGGATCCAACAGTGTGGCACACAATCAAAGACTTTATGGTAACCTATCCAAACTCTTCTGAGATTTCTACCTTTTTACCTGCAATTCCCCAGGATTATTTTATTTATTAATAGTTGATCCTTGCAACCATATGAACCTCTTCGACATCCCTTCTATTCCTGGGGAAAATGTTGTTTTTATCGGGAAAAGAGTAAGTCAGAACAAACGCGATCAGTTTATATGTGATGGACAGAGATGCTATCGGCCTATAATTTTTGGATCATCTGTTTCAACCTTTTTTAGTAGGAAATATCTAATACCTTCAGGGATACATTCTGGAATGTTATTGTAGTTATTAATTAACATTGATAAAGTTTGTGCAAGAGTTTTATGAATTTATGTCAGATGATAGTCAAAAGATGCGTGCCTTGTCATTTCCTGGGGATTTCCATTTTGGGAATTTGTTAGAGCTTGCCCAACATTATTCTTTGTTATATTTTTCCATTCTTTCACAGGTTTATCTTTCATTCTTTCTTGTTCTCCTCTGATCCACTCTCTATTGAGGTTATATTCCTTGAAGTTGTTCCAAATATTCTCCCAAAATATTTGCACTTTTTAAATATATGGTGTTTTTTTTTAAATTTCTATAGCTGATTTTCCAGTTCAGTAGCAGCTAAAACAGTATCTGTCTATATTGCTGAGATGAGGTACTATGTACACTATTTACATTATTCGGATTATTTTTCTAGTTCCACGTGCCATGTTTAATGGAAGTCAGTTATCAGTTATCTCCTGTTAATTCCCCTCTTCATGTTCTCCATTGCCTTAACCGCGTATTGAACTCAAGGACACATAGCACAGTGGATAAAAGCGTTGGTTAGATCCAGTGACAGGAATCAAAGAGTGTGAGTTCAATATCCGGTAAAAGCAGTGGAGAACTTGGAGAGGGGAATTAACAGTTAACTGATAACTGACATCCATTAAAAAGGCATGTGGAATTCGAACAGTTTAAACCAGTGAGCGAAATAAAGTAGTCAGTTCGACATTCCAACCACCTGAAGAAAGCCGAAGTGTACAACGGCCGAAACGTTGTAATAAATATGGCGACAAAGATGAGGACAAAAGTCCAAATAATGTAAATAAGGCAGCTAAAGCAGTTGCATATATGCCATTATTTACTCTTTTTTTTTTTTTTTTTTGGTATTTTCTTGTGTTCTGTCCGTTAACAGTGTTTGCAAGGCAGCGTTATATGTTTGTAAAATATGTTTATTGGTCTTTGTCATATAAATTTTTGGAAGCCGATCTCTTTCTGACATCTCTATGCAAGTTACATTGCTGATTATTGAATGATGTCGCTTTTCGCTTCACTGATTTCCACTGTTGTTTTCAAGGTATTCTGCTCTAATGTCGTATAATTCATCTTCGTCAGTGACAGAATCTGAATCAAAGCAACTGTTAATGTCGCAGCTAGATTCTTCCGTTTTATTTCCTGAGAGATCATTATTGCTTATCTCATTTATTCTAGTTTGTATCTCATCTTCTGCCGTGTTTGAATTATGTCTGATTGTACTTTGTTGTGTATTTAGTTTAATCTTATCTGTCTATTTCTGTATTTCAGAGTCTTTTATATCGCACGATGTCGCTGTGGACATTGGACAACATACTTGTGCAGAGATAGGGTCTTATTTTTGTTCCTACCATATCTCTGCATATTTGGTATGTCAGATCGATTATGTTATTTTATAGGTTATCGAGTGCCGCGAAAAAGGATGCCGTGACTTGTTTGTACTCTTCACGATTCCATTTCATACGCTTTCTTTTTATTAATTGATTTGGCACTTTAATCACCAGGTCCAATTTTGAAGTTAATCCGTTTTTGGTGACCAGTTGTCTCGTTGTTGATGGAAGAGTTTGTTCCAATGACATATTTTTCAACCTCAGACTTATTCCCTTCTAAGGGATGAAATCCTTGTTCATCCGGATGACGACTGATCCGGTATGAGTTTTTGTTTGCAAACATTGAGATTTGTAATTCTTTTTGTGTTTTATCCTTAACCGCCAAGGATAATTTGTTCGAGATACCACCTCTAAGACGACTGTCGACCAAAACACGAGCTTTTCTTGCCCATGAGACACGGCTACTCTCCGCCTTATCTGCACCCCGATATTTCTTGGCGGCAGATAGTTTTATTTATGTATTTGATATTATTCTTGACATTGTTATTATTATTATTATTATTATATAATTAATTGTTTCATCGTATATAATGTGTGGCATCCGTCGGTCTCAAGAGACCATGGGTCAGCGCACGCAAAATTATTCCACAGCTGCTAGTGGCGGCGCGGTATCTATTATGGCTGCACAGACCTACATGGGAGTGATAGTCCCGCACAAGTTGCCAGAACGAAATTGAACATAACACCAGACTGTATTAGGGACGCTGGCTCCGTATTTGTCCGGAGAATTTACGTCAGAAGCCTTTCTCATGACTGGGTATGGCCGCAAGGCATCAGATTTTTTAAATCAAAGTTTTCCCTCACTTCTTCGATGGACTACCCTACCAGGCCGACGAGCTCCATATACCCAAATTATTATTATTATTATTGTTGTTGTTGTTGTTGTTGTTGTTGTTGTTGTTTTGTTGTTTTCTTTGATTTCTGGTGTATATTCATTTCTTTCCGGGTCCAGACGAGACCAAAGGTCAGAAATGGCATCATGAATTTTTCTTCTTGCGCAGTTTTGAAAACAAAAATCACACAGAGTTTACATAGATAAAGCACTTCGTAAGGTGTGAGCTGTACTTTTGAGAATAAATCTTTGTATTTCTTTAAGGCATGGGCTACTAGGGATCATTTCAATGAGTCTATTGGAATATTTTCCAATCACTCCGAGGGCTCTAATTACAAATGGAATTGTTAATGTCCTCATGTGCCACATTCTTGAGATTTCCATTTCAAGGTCCTTGTATTTTGATAGTTTTTTGAAGATCTTCAAAGATACATTGCAATCTTCAGGTACTACCATATTAATAAGTAGGCACTTTTTTGCCTTTGCGGTCTCTAATCACGATGTTAGGGCAATTATTATTATTATTATTTTAAACATATAATTGTAATAATGTATTTTAATGGCGGATTTGTATAATCAATTGTATATAAAGTATTAGGTTGCTCGGAAAATAATGTCCGATTTTAGAATCAACTTTTATTTCTTAATTATTGAATTTAAACAGTGTCTAAATCAGCCAAAGTCGGAATCCCGAGTTACATTGTTATTTATGTCTTTTCGATAAAACTCTACAGATTTGATTGCCAAAATAATGCTTGAATGCAGTTTTTAAATCTTTGGAACGGAATATCTTTTAGCTTAAAAATTGTCAAAATGCTTGAAACAGTGTTAGTCAGTAGGATCAGAGGAATATGGTAGATGTGTCAAAGTCTCTTATTCCAAGATGCTGAGCTTCTTCAGTTTCATCTTGGCAAAATGTAGCCGTGCATTGTCACGAAGCATAATTGGATCTAGTCGATTAACCGGTGCGGTTGCATTTTACTTAACTGAATGTGCAGTCATCTAGTTGCTGGCAGTAAATTTTAGCAGTGATGCTCTGGTTAGATTCCAGAAAGTTGTAATGGGCAACGCCATAGTCTTCTGTTGATGCAAATTTCAGATTTGCAAATTGTTTGCGTGCTTCGTTATGATTAAGCCATTGAGCTGATTGTTTATGATTGTCATAATGGATCTGTTTCTCCTCACAAGTCACTATTCAATCAAAAAGAGATCATTCGAATTTCGCAGATGCAGCATCAAACACACTTCAAAACTTTCAATTCCGAAACCATTTATCGCATTTCTTGACCTTGCCAAATTTTCTTGAGATGGTCTAATACTGTTAAAATTTTAACGTCCATTATCTGAGACATTACTCTTTCACTTTGACATTGTTTTTTTTTTCTTTTTTCAGTTAGTTTTTTCAGATGTTGATTGTCAATTGCAGATGGACGTCTTCTACCATCTTGATATTCAAGACTCGTATCCCCACTACGGAACTCCAGAAACCAGCACCGACCTGTCCGATAACAAAGGGATCCTTTATCTCAAACTCTGTTAATGTTAGCAGCAGTTTGAAAAGCATTATTACCAAGTTTGAACTCATGAGAAATAGATAAATGCATCACTTCTTTTTCATGTTCAAGATGACGGATATATAATTTTTTAAGTTAAATTCTGAAAGAAATTGTTATAAAATTAACAAAGTCACGCTAATCATTAGGAATGAGTAACATATTTTCGTGCAATTACTATAATAATATAGTATAATACAAAAGGTTTATTCTAAAATCGGACATTATTTTCTGATCAGCCTAATATGGATAGTAATAATAACTTTTTTAATTACTTCAAGGCAGTAAAGCCACTAAGAGATATGGGGTTACTGAGTGTGAAAGAATACGAAAAAGAAACATTATTAAGGCGTGAGAATAATAGAAGAGTTATCAAGAAGACAGTAGATAACGATTTATATCGCATTTAAATTTCTGAAAATCAAAGTTGGCTATTATTATTAAACGATAATGAACAATTTTAATCATTGGAAACTCGTAGTAATGCCTTCAAGCGAATGAATCCATTAGACATTAAAGAAGACAGTCTTTCACAAGACCTTATAGACTGGTGCTACAGAATCCCAAACGAAGGACTTTACCAAATAACAAAATCTACATTGCTTGAAAGCTTCCAACATCAGCAACAACTAAAATGGATAGCATATGCAAGTGGAAAGGAAAATAATAATATAATGAAGATGTTGACAAACCACTGACTCTTCCTGTCATGTTTAACTTTATAAAATTCAGATCGGACTAAGAAAGAATGGAATATTTCTGCTATATCTTCACCGCAGTTATCCATTACAGGCTTTTCAACCTTGGTAGAGTTCAAAAGCCTTTACGCTACCTTGTGGGTGATGAATCATTTTCAATAATACAGCTCCTTCCGCACTGGCGAATCTTTACAAGTCTATCGCGACTCTATCGCTGTTACTATGGTAAATGTTCAGACAAGCTACATTCTTTAATTCCACCAGTTCAGAGCTGTAGAGTTTGTACTCGCCATAACACGTAATCATGACTGAATCATCCTCATCTCCTTCGTATAGCTTCCCATTGGTGAGGAGTGAGTTCCACACAGACATTTTATTTTTTAGAACCTTTAATTTGTTAATTATCCGAGAGGATTCTTTCCCATTCACTACAATCTTAAACTATTCAAGTCTATGGTCAACCATTAAATATCCTACATATCTATTATGGTAATTTACCCACGCACACATGGACTCACGCAGCTATAAATAGGAGCAGGTACTGCCTTTTTTGGAGAGGGAAGTTTCCAGCTGTCAGCGCTGACAGTCGGACCGAAGATTCTTGCTGTAACACTCTCGTTTTTATATGGTTGTATTACTGTTTCTGTTAATATATTTCTTTAAATCAATCCCTCTCTTTGTGTCTTTATTTCTGGCCCTAACAAGGCCACAACAATATCCTTATAATTTTCACTTATTTCCTCCTCTTACGCCCATACAACAACCTCATTCTTTAACCCTCTACCTTGAGTGGATCTTTGGATTTGTTTTGGGTAAACATTTAGCAAAATTGTCATCTTATAACATTTGTCGATTCATGCAGTATGACTATGTGTGAATATTAACTTCCTCTTGTGAAAATAGATATTGGAGACAGTATCGTGTTATTGGATAGGGACCTGTATCCAGGCGCCATGAAGGTGAACCTGTTGGCCATCCCTATGGAATCGGTGTAATCGAAATCGCAGATAGGAAGAAAGGCGGCGTCGATCCATGTTGATGTCATTGCCTTTTGCTCAGTAGGGAATTTAAATATCCTCCAGGATAGGTGATCAAACCTCTCACATTAAGGTTAGGGATGATGTTTGCTTGTTGGCGGTTTTGTTGATTCTCATATTGGGTGAAGGAAGGCAGAAGTGTAATGACTCCCGGGCCAAACAAAGGCCTGTGCAATCTCAAGGATTTCTTCTCAAATTTGATATCGCGCAAAATATCAATACATACAACTTATGGCAGCCACATCGATATCTGTTCGCCGTTACTGTTAATTATTTAAATTTTATAACGGAATCTATTTTCCGGATATATTTCACAGAAAATACATGAATCGGGTGTTTTCATTTTTTTCAAAATAAACAAGCATGATCAAAAGTAACTTAAAAGTAAATTCAGTTTGTATAAATTATCTTATATTAGAAAAAGTGACTTAGGAAATATCCTCCTAGAAGGATTATTTTCAGTCAATAAATACGTAGAAAATTTTATGGGAGTTTTTTTTTTTCAGTTATTAAAAATAGACAAGCATGATCAAAATTAACTTAAAAGTAAATTCAGTTTGTATAAATAGTCTTATATTAGAAAAAGAGACTTAGGAAATACCCTTCCAAAAGAATTATTTTCAGTCAATAAATACGTAGAAAATTTCATGGGAGGTTTGTTTTTTTTTTCAATTAAAAATTTCTATTTATACTATTTACATCCGTACTATTGTCGTCATCATTGTTGTAATTATCACAAAGTTTCGATCGTTTTTGCATTCCGGCCTTCATCAGGTGCATATCGATCAGGGGAACCTACAGGGAATTCTGAACTGAACATTTTATTTAACCTACCTGTTCTCGTTATGTCTATGGATATCTCGTCTAGTTCTTATTTTTAGAACTACTCAGTTATTGCTTGTCCGTTTCTACTGAATGCAAAGACATACTGCCCGACCCAGGGACTGAACTCACAATTACTATGTTACCAAATTCACGAATCAACACTTTATTCTATACTCTATTGTTAGATGCAATATTCAGAAACAGCTCCACTCTACGGAGAAATCTCTACCGATTAAAGTCTAGCACAAGGGAGAACATGACATGCGTTTATTTCATTCCCTACTGTTGTGGCAAAGATTATAAGGTGAAAGAAGAAACCACTTAAAAGTAAGTGTGGTGGACATCGAAAATCCGTATTGAGTGGTGAGCAATGAAACCAATCATGGCTGATTATGTATGAAGGAATATGTTAGTCGTCAGGCCCTGTGGAATGAAGTGAAAATACTTGACAAGGATAAAACGGGTAATTTAGATTTCTACTTTCCATGGTTATTTGCACGTAAGTGAATTTAACAAACTCGACCTGGAATTCGAAATCAGCTCTCTGATTCCTCAATTCCAGCCGCTATCTAGTACAACACCGCAGAATCATAATAACTTTCTTGTAAAATTATTTTTGTTTTATAAGGAAAGAACGTCGAAAGGGTTTGTTTCTATTTTTCATTTGTTTTAAAGAACATATTCAGCAAGATGGTTGCGTAAAGTTTGCAATAATTGATTATCAGATTGAACAAAACCTGGAGAATAAGTGGAGTGTGACGTTTTTGCCGCAGAGGTCTTAAATATTCTCCGAAGTGATCTTTGCTCTATTGTGCCATGCCTTATCATAATGAATCGCCACGCAATTGATCAAATAGGACCTCTTTTCCTTCAAAGCCGTTTAATAGATGGCTTCTGCAATCGTCACGTTCACTGGTAGCAGTAGCAACTCAAAATATCCCAGGCCAACACAATCTTACCAAACGCTAAAATGATAAAGGTATATTCGACTCCACTTAGCCATTGTATGCATCGATTTATATCCTTATACATATCCATTTTTCATCACTAGCCATCAATTTGTCCATGAGAAGGGCAGATATCCACTCTTGCAATACATTTCGCTTCTTTCAAATTATAGAGAGTCTATTTTCTCTAATTCGGCACCTCTCCAAATTGTTACAGGCGACAATGCACCAATGAATGTTCCTTCAATCGTAACAAAATGATTTCTATCAAGTTCAGACAAAAGGAGAGTCAAGTTAGTTGCTAAGATGTTATTTGTAAAGTTTGGTTAGCCTGACCTGCTTGCTAACCATTAACCCCTCTGAGGCGCCCTAAGTATTTAATAAACTTAGTTTAGCACAAGGCCACAAGTATGGAGAACCGAGTCAGTATCGATCTCACAAGAGAGTAGTAATGGTCAACCAGACCAGCTTGCGAAACATTAACCACTCTGAGACGTTCTAAATATTTACTAATCCTAGTTTGGCGCAGGGCCACAAATATGGGACACCCAGTGTGGATCGATTTCACTACAACTATTAACTCCACTGAACCAGTCGAAATATTTACTATTTATAGGACACTCAGAGGCGATCGATCTTGCTACTCAGAAGGAATAACCAGCCGCCCTATCAACTCGTTAACTATCACCCAACCGATGCGGTCTGAATATAAGCTTAGCTTATTTTGGCGCAAAGCTACACATATGTATCATCCAATGATAGGAGTAGATAGGTTTGCCTATCGCCCGGTTCACACTCTTCCCCGCTCTTTTAAACAAGAGTAGATGTTTATCCCTCGTTTCTTGTCAATAATTACACGTTGGCGAATTGAAAAAAGTCAGGCGCTGTTCCATCTTGTTATATAAATATTCAATGGAAGACAGAAGTTGTTGAACGTCTTGCTTGGTAGCTGGAGTAGCACGGGAATCATGTGAGCAGCCATTATCCTGCTGAAAAAAGCATATCGCCACATTGCAGTAAAGGTAGCAAAACATGTTGAGCAATATTTGGGATCTAATTATTTTTTTTCATTCTCTCTCATCTCCCAATAGAATTAAAATAGGTTTCTCTATCGTTCAGTTGGCACTCTTACCCAGTCTTTTAAACAGAAGTAGAGGTTTCTTGTTTAGGATTTGATTTCCGGTTCTTTCTAAATAATTCAGATTCTTTTTCACTAGTAACTCCTTGCGTCTTAGTCGCATCATCGCCTTGCATGGGGTGAATGGATTTAAAAAAGAAAATATAATCGCTCTCACTACTCAGTCAACAGGAACAGCTAGTTCACCGTTACTCCACTCAAGTTGGCTTTGTAAACTCCAAGTTATTGGTAATCAAATTGAGCAAGATTCATTTTTCAGTCGAGAGAAAAAAAAATCAAAACTCATTTGATTCATACTGTGATGATGCGATTTAACATTTTAAAATTACGAATACCTCAACTAGTGTGCATTCTTATCGTTTAGTTATTATTTTAGCTTGCGTGTATGATAACGGTTATTGGCATTGAATATGGAATGAACGTGCTGAGTTCAAATTCTAGACGATTTCCTTACATTAAATTTCGCACAAATAACACTGAGAAAGGTATGGATGCATTTTTCTCCCCCTACCCCAGCAAGACTATGATCCCTGACCTTCGTTGGTAACCTGCCTAAGCTGAATGATTACTCAGAATTCAAAACACTTTGGGCGTAGGGATGGTAACTCCATACAATTAAGCCTATCCCGTACATAAACATGTTGAACATCTTCCGAAGTAGATGGAGTAGCACGGGCACCATGTGAGCAGCCATTATACTGCTGGAAAAAAAAACTTACCGCCTAACTACAGTAACGGCAACAAAATTTTGAGAATTATTTTGGATTTAATTATTTTTTTCATCTCTCCCAGTAGAAGTAGATAGGTTACCTTTATGACCGGTTCACACTCCTCCCCTGAATTCAAAACACTTTGGGAAAGAGTCTGATACATCCACACCGTAAAACCTATTTGGTACAGAAACTACAGCAGCAAAACCTAGCAGAACGATGATGTAGCACTGTACTCAAATTGGGAAGTGGGCACCCAGGAAAATTCATTATTTTAAAATAAGAAAATTCAATTTAATCTATCGGTTTAAAATGTAAGACTTTATTTATGGGATGAATTGATAACCTTTGAATTTCTGTAATACACGCAATTTAAATATCTGCTTTCAACAGCCTTCCTTGATTTACCATATTTTCAGACGTATAGCCGTAATCACCACCCATGGCCAATTGTAGTTTGGTGAGGCTATTTAACCCATAGCTGGAATGGATGGCTGTTGATTGAGGCATCCATCCGTCCTTTAATAGATCGTGTTAATTTGTGCTGCTGGTGTTTCACTTACCTCCCTCACCAGACGAGAGTCCGCCGGAGTATCCAGCTAGTCGCTGACCATTCGACAACTCAGGTTTTGAATTCAAAGTCGTTCTTCTAGACTGGTTGCCACCCAAGCCTATAGGATCCAGTCAGTCCTGCTTCAACAAGGAAAAGTGAATGTAATGAACCCGACTGGAATTCGAACTCGCCTTTCTGGCTCATCAATCCGAGCAGCAATCCATTATTACACTCTGTACTCATTGGGACATTTTTTGCACTCTGATAGAGGCCACTATTAAATGCACTGATGCGACATATTGAAATTTAAATAAAAGATCTTACGAACACATGAAGAACCTTTTACAAAAAATACACCCATTGATAAGTAAGGCTGACAGCCATACCTCGCTGGAACACCGAAGTTAAGCAACGTCAAGCCTTGTCAGTACCTTGATGGTTAACTGATTGGGTACACCAGGTGTAATGGATAATGGCTCAGAATTGTTAATTGGAAAGCCGTGTTCCAATTCCAGTTGGGATCGTTATATTCACTTACGTACAACTACCCTTGGGAAAGGTATGAATCCACTTCTTCTCCCCCAGCTATGTGTTAATTGTCAAGATTTTTATTACTAAATCGTTATTATCTAAAAAAAAAAATTCTTACGCTCTCAAAATATTTTCTGGCTTTAATTAACCTTCAAAGGGTTGATAAGCCGTAGAAAACGAATCAATCAATTTAACGATAAAATTACTGTAAAAATCAAATCTCTATAAGTTTAACGCCGATCTTTTTTCTCTCGCTAATGTATATTTAAAAAAAAAACATAATTTTCTGATCACACTGATTCATTGTGAAACTTGTTAAAATAGAACTTTTACACATTTTCTCATATTACTATTGTTATTATTACAATAACGTTCACTATCTACAAGTTGAAAGAGCCACTCGAGATAGAGGGTTACAGAATAAGAGGCCTAATTTATACGGATATATGGGAGAGATAAGGGTTAACCCTCGACATGAACAGGTTTAAAATCGTAGTGATCGGGGAAGCATCCCCTTGGGAGTCAGTTCCACAAAGAAGTAGTTCATGAAAAGAAGCCGTTCGAGTAGAACTTTGTATGCCACCAATGGACTAAGGGACTAAGGGTGATTCGCTACAATCTGAATCTTAGGACTGGTGGACCTAAGAAATGTAGTTCGTCTGAACACTTTCCATAGAAATAGCGATAGAGCAGCGAGACGCTTGGGATGTTTCGTCTGTGGGGAAGTGGTTGTACAGTGGAAAATAATACATCACCCACAAGGATGTGAAGGCACTTTTTGACTTGAAAGTAGGCAGCTCTTGCAATACTCTATTTTCGTCCTCATCTGGCTTTTCTAAAAGTTTATTATTATTATAATTATTATTATTATTGCGCTACACCTCATTTTAGTGGATACCCATGTTTGAGTAGACGTCCTGTTATTTATGTATTTATATTATTTTTTTTTTATTATTAACAATGTGAATTACGTCAACTGGCTTGTGCATTTGAGAGTCTTTATTATTTCTCTGGAAAACCGTGTTCCCCAGTTAAATGTTATGCATGTGCAGACAAGTTGACGTAATCCACACTGTTTAGATCCAAGAATTAATAAATAAACTGGGTGTCTACAATATTGGTATCGGCTAAAATAACTTTTAGAGTATCAAGAAATAAAAAAAAAATCAATTCAAGTTCTTACATATCGAATAAATGTACGTGTGTACATTTAAATACTTATTTTGCAATATGTGTATATGTAGTGTGGACATATGTGAGTGACAGCAATAATAACTTATTTATAATAAATTAAAAAGCCTCTCTTATGCTAGTGAAGAGTCAGCCTGACAACAAAGGCAGAAACGTGAGTGTAAAAGATTACTGAATAGAAACCAGTTATTCAACCTGGGGCAACAATAGCGAAAGAATGAAAACATAACCGGGATATTTTTGTTTCTCTGATGCAAATTGCCTTAGCCAGCGATCAACATGACCTTTCCAAGTCGACAGAACAATTCGGAAAAGCACACATCTAATTCGAAAACAACGCGCCTTTTCATTTAAACAGACACGTCTTAACGTCTGCAGTTGCTACCGGCAAGTGTTTATATGAAAACTTTCTTAATATGACGTTTTACCATTATATATTAATTCATTCAGATTTGTTTTTGCTCAGGATTTTTCTTCTTTTTTTTTTTTCTTTCTTTTTTTTGGCAAAAGTCTTCGGTCGCTCTACTCACAAAACTTCTAAACGCTTTATGACGTTCTCGCAAATGTGATACCAGTTTTTATCTATGTCTATTAAATTGTCTTTAACCTTTCATTCTCATCTCTATTCCTGCACTTGGAACTAAACACGAATTCCGGATAACCAGATGATATTTTCAACGCTTTTATTTACTGGGCGTGTGATTTTCAAATGTATTTGATTCAATGCGCCCTTAGTGAATAGGGATTTCTTTCACGGTGCATTACTTCCAAAAGTACTGAATTACTACATTAATTTCAACGTGTTTAAGACAGTAAATAATAAATGGAAACATAATGGTCATAATTCGATTAAAGAAACAAAAATAATTACTAACTGTAATAGCGTTCTATTCCTTTTACTTCGCCTAAAGCTGTTCATGAATATAGTTCTTTTTGGATTCAAAACGTGCACATTCGGACTCTTCGGCCAACAAAAGTCGTACTGTTCCGCAGCCAAAGTTTATTATTTAATTTCTATGGTATAAATGTTTCATAAGATGTCAGCCTGTATTGTATTGTGCTTTTGTTCTGTCTCATTTTGTTGAAAACATGCTTTGCTAGATAAGCAAACCACTACAACATGAAAACTATTTCTGGTCTGTATTTTGAACTGCTTTCATTGGATTCAAACTTTGCTTCTTCCAGAAAATCTTTCCTTTTGGAGGAAAAGTAACTTCTCTCATAGAAGCGCGTGAACTGGGTGTTCGAATTACAATATTCTTTTTTTTTATGTGCTGTGTACCTTCAGGACGTAGCCGATCATGGCTCACTACATCTTCCTGTCCCTTGTAGCTCTTAGTAAGTTTTGTCAGACCCTTTTCTATCATCCATTTACTCAAGTTCATCAAGTATATTACGCACTGCTTTCCTCTGTCCCTTTTTCTCTCAATCTGTACGTGCCTTAGAAATTTCAACTATTTCTTCCTGATGTTAACTATAAGTTTCCTTTTTGTTTCCATTTACTTTAAAACTTTGTTGTTGCTCGCATGTTTGGTTCTTGGCATTCTCATTATCCTTCTGTACAACCACATTTATGTTACCTCAAGCATCTTCTTCATTTGAGCGGGGATTGTCCAGCATTCACTAGCCTAGAGGAGGACAGACATCACAACAGTAACAGTACTCTTTTCTTTGATTCTAGCAAAATTTTCCTGTCTCTTAATACTCTGCTTAGCTTTTGGAATGCATCTTTGGCCACCCAAACACGTCTTCGGGTGTAAGTGTCGCACTTGCCGTCTTCTGTTAGAACTCTTCTTAGATATTTAAATTTTTGTACTTGTTTGATCTTAGTATCCCCGATTTGTAATTTGCATTTTGGGCTAATCTTTTTGCTGATAACCATGCATTTAGCCTTCTGGTAGCTTATAGTTAGTTCTTTCTTCTTGCTTTCCTACACTAGCTTTTATAGAACCTTTGCAGTTTCTGCAATCAACACTGTGCCATCTGCTTTTCTGATGTTGTTAAGATTGTGGCCACCAATAATTAATCCTCGTAGGACTTCTAATTCTCTTAGAACTGCCTCGCTACATAGATTAAATAAATTCGGTGAGAAGACAGATCATTGTCTTACACCCCCTTCTATTTTTTGTGGATCTGCTGAATTAATTTTCTGTCCGTACGTAGGCGGTTTGTTGCCAATATAGTTTCTTGTTTCTTCTAATATTCTTCCCGGATATATCAAGGTTGATGAGTAGCTCTAACAGAAAGATCTAATTTAGCAGATTTATACGTTGTAATTTGGAAATGGGATGTCCCAAAGAGAGACACAGTGTAAGCGTACAATTTTACGTCATATGCACATTTCAAATCGATCACCTTAGGACCAATTCACTCGCTTTCCCAGTAAAAGGAAGTCGGCATATGGTTACAAAGAAAAGGTCGGCACGTCACCGTATCTCGTGTCAATTCGTAGTACTAGCTGAGGTACCGCAGCGTCTTTTTTGGAACCTTAAGAACTTTAAAACCATTTTCCCGTATGACAATTGCGTTGTAGAACTGTGTAGCCTTAAACCCAATGTCTGCTCTTTAGTGGTACCAATATGGTACTGATATATATGCTTGGTCTACTGGTTGGGTAATCTGAGTATAACAGGTTTACCGATCTTTCAATTTCCAATTTTATCCATTGTCTATTATTATTATTTACTTTTTCTTTCTATACATGATCAGCCATACCTTATATCATAGTCTTTCTACAGCTTACCATTTTATGATGTTCGCTAAGCCTAATTTTTACCAGTTGTATGTTTTCGTATTAACTTTACAAGAGGCTGAAATGTTAAACACATAGTTCTTGGTTCGTTTTTTCTTCCTTTAAGTATAGTTAAGTATTGGATGTCCGGATTAAAAAAAAACGAAATAGGAAGCATAGTCTGGTAGATTTAGGCACTGTTTTTTTTGTTTTTGTTTTTGTTTTTTGCTGTTAATTTCTCATTTCATGGGTTCAGTCCCTAGAATAGGCAGCGTAATGATGCAACAGGTTGATGAAGAAACTAGCATATTATTTCATGGTTCAAATACTGCCGAAGGACATGATAAAAAAAAGAAGCAAACGGTTGTAAAAACGTATTCTGAATGGAATATTTCATTTAAAATTGCTTTACGACAATCCTCTATAAATATAAAACTTGAGACAGGCTAGGGACGGAGTTTTGTAATAGTACAGATTGATTTTTCACTTATTTTAGACAAACACCATTGCACTCGGTACGAAAGCTAGAGATTTACGTTAGAGATGCTGACACCAAATATTAGATTCGCAGCTTTTATCTATATCTGAGCATTTTGTTTTAAAAAGTGTCTGAAAGATAGAGAAATACATTTCAACAGATTTTTGCTTATAAAATGGCTTCAAAATTTTACTACTGCAAATATAATCCAATTAAAGTTGATATTTTTGGTATTAGATACATTGAATGAAACCGATATTCAAACTAGAATTCTAATTAAGAAACACCACGAGCAAAATATACAATTTATGACTGTATTCGACACAGGAAAATAGTATAAAAAATATAACGCATTACAAAAATGTTTAATCAATGAATAAGACCTTACACGATTTATTCATAATTAGTAAAAACAAAAAAATGGATAAATGTGTATATAAAATCCATTATACTGCTGGATATGAAATAAAAAACAAATTGTTTTAAATTAGCACTGTTTATTGAAAATCGCATAAAATGACTGCGCTATAATGCCTATCACATCGTAATATAGTTAAATTGTTCAGCATTATTTCCTTTTGAACTAAACGTAGGCTTGTTGATGGCACAACGATTTAGTAATAATGTGCTTGTGCCTTGCTTCTTGTCCATATTAATTTAACTGCTTTTTCTACACAATATGAATGTGCACTAACGTCTCCAACGTTGTTCCATTCATTAGAAACTCTTCCAGTTCGTTATGTGAAAACCCCGCAAGCGCTGATTCACAAACTCCATTTTGTGAGAGGATAATCAAATTTCCCTACTGTGTTGCTTCAGAGTTGATGAATGTCATTTTTTTTAAAAATCTCTCTTTGGTGACTCTCCACTTCTGAAGCAATAAAAAGAGATATTTTTATTCGAAAATTTACCCATGCTTGGTTATATCTTTGTAATGTAATTTGACTTAAATTTTAAAATCAGTCTTCTGTACAACCACATTTATGTTACCTCAAGCATCTTCTTCATTTGAGCGGGGATTGTCCAGCATTCACTAGCCTAGAGGAGGACAGACATCACAACAGTAACAGTACTCTTTTCTTTGATTCTAGCAAAATTTTCCTGTCTCTTAATACTCTGCTTAGCTTTTGGAATGCTACTTTGGCCACCCAAACACGTCTTCGGGTGTAAGTGTCGCACTTGCCGTCTTCTGTTAGAACTCTTCTTAGATATTTAAAATAAAAAGAGATATTTTTATTCGAAAATTTACCCATGCTTGGTTATATCTTTGTAATGTAATTTGACTTAAATTTTAAAATCAGTCTTTCAAATTGACGTAACTAATTAAGTATGAATAAAGGATAACCTATCTAATAGACAAAATCTTTTTTGGCCTCTTCCTTCACCTCCAATTTATCTGACTTCAACATTTAGAAAATATTAATTTTTGTAAGGAAGGCAAAAACATCGTGCTGAAAAAAAAAATTTAATGCAACATTCTGTATTTCGGTCAACTGTTGCTTTATTGTCTGGATCATTTTGAAGCTATGCAGTTGTTGTTTATCGAACATATTATCCCTTTTCATTTCAAGCCAACTATCTGCACCTATTCCAGTTAGAGGTTTTATAAGGAAGGCTATGTTGTAAATCTTTCACTGATCCCCGGGATGACATTCCAACGCTCCTGTTTTTAAGTTAAACTTAATACTTAAACTTTTTTCCTCAAAAATAAGTAATGATTTGGAGTAAAATATTTTGTGTCATTTTCGTATCAAGTCAAAATCAAACTTTCAAATTTAGTGAAATAAAATGGTTCCAAAATCAACATGACTTATTGTGCAATAGATACAAGCAAAAATAATATTTTTATATTTATATTTTTTTCATGTGATTTAAGTACTCGAGATTACAAATATATATATATATATATATATATATATATATATATATATATATATATATATATATATGGGTTTTCAATAACTTGGGCCGATTTTAAATATAAATTAAGTTTAAGCGTCTAATGATTTTTTTTTTTTTTTTCAGATTTGGCGGATATTTGGGTAATATTATTTTTCACGCATAATTGCTTTTATCCAATAGATAAATAAATAAATTTTCACCAATAACACTTATTCACTGCTGACTTTGATCCGTCTTAATGAAACACCCTTATATAGAATCCGTCTTAATGAAACGCGTTTATATATATATAAATACAGTGCTGTTCGATAAAAGTGACTCAGCTGACTTTTACTTAAAAATTTTTTTCCCCTATTGTTTTTGGGATCAAACTAATTTTTAATCTCACTAATATAAAGACCCCTTCCCGACCACCTAGTAAAAATGTTTCCTCACCTTAAGGTATTCTATTGATAATTATAATTTTGGGTATAAATGAGATTTAGGGAAAAACTCACTTATTTCCTGCAACTAGTAATCAATAGAAACATAACCGAACAGCTTTAAATAAAGAATAATAGAGGTATAATTTATTTATAATAGGTAATATAGTTCGAAATATTTAATAATCTATGGGTCCTCCTTTATTTTGAATAAGCTTTTCAACCCTTTTTGATTAGTTTCTGGCAAATCTCATCACCAAGCATTGAATTCCATTCGGATATGAAATTCACAATCAAATCCTCTTTGTTGCTCAACTGCTTTCTCGAGAGCCTGTACTTTATAATGCTCCATAAGTTTTCTATGGGGTTGAGGTCAGGAGATTGGGGCGGCCATGTCATAACACTCACCTGCTTCTCATCCAAGTATTCCTTCATCAATTTTGATTTGTGACAGGGAGCATTATCCTGCATAAAAATGAGCTTGGTGGGGTCGATTTGCACACTTTCAGCAGAAGGGAGCAGACAAGACTCTAAAATTCTCTTGTACTGCTCGCTCCTGAGGGTCTTTTCAATAGGTTTTAAGAAACCAGTTCCATGAAAAGAAAAGTATCCCCAGAACATTATACTGAACGGATGCTTGACAGTACTTACTGCTAAATTCAAAGAGCTTTCAAAGCTTCTTCTTCGGATTTTAGATCGCTTATCTTTGAATTTAGCTCAACTTTCGTTTCATCGGAGAAGAGAACATTTATTAAAAAAAATCAGGTGAGTCACTTTTACCGAACAGCACTGTATATATATATATATGTATATATATATATATATATATATATGGTGGACTCTCCTATCGTGAACGATAAATGAGGGTCAGCAGTGGTTGGTGCCTTTTGTTTTACACTTATGCATGCTATCAGGGGGCTATTGTGGAGAAAAACAGGTAAGGGTAAGGGAAAGACATATTTCATTTGTGCTTTCTTAAGTGCGAGAACTAGGCCATCCTTGCTGGGGGTGGGGGGGCGAATAAGCCACACTGACAGATGCAATTCGTTAAAGCAGAATTTATATGTATATAGTTTTATTAAATTTTCTAAGAAATAATTAATTTTATATAATTCGTATGATTTATACAAGCTTACAAATTTATATGATTGTTTTTGATTTTTTGATTTTCATTTCTTTGCCACGAAACGGTAAGATGTACAGCAAGAGCCCCAAACCAGTTATGGCCACAGAATTAAATGAATGGACGGCTGGTAGGATTTATAAATGTACAAGATGGATTCAGACGAGAAAAAAACTTTCCAGTCCAACCTTCCGATCAGTAATGATTTAATATAATTCCAGGTCGAGTTCGTTAAATGTACTTACGAGCAAATAACCTTGGAAAAAAATATCTTTTCTTCCTCTAGCAGTGAGGAAATAACAGGACAGACCGGTTCCTATAGCCTTAAAGGAGAAGGACATCTCTGAATTCAAAAACTTCCATCTATGGGTTAAATAGCCTCACTAACCCGCATGGTGAGTATGGGTAGACCCTTGACGACATAGTCAATCAAGGACAGTTTTCTCCATAAGGATTAGATAGAGCCTGGATTTTTGAATTTGGTGTTGAATATTATGACTTCTGATAATTGTTGGAAATTATATATATATATATATATATATATATATATATGTGTGTGTGTGTGTGTGTATATATATATATATATATATATATATATATATATATATATATTAAGTTATTACATAGGAACAAACAAGTAATCACTACAAAGATGCATATTTGTTTCGATGCCTAATATAAGAATCTCATCAGGTGGTGAACAAAGATGCTTATTGCTCTACTTCTTGTATTGAGCCCTCTTTAAATGAACGTTTGAATTTATAGGCTTTTCGTTCTCATAACATATATATATATATATATATATATATATATATATATATATATATTTATTAAAGACATATTTCTCGACATTCTCGGACATTCAGGCCGGTAAATGTTATTTAATACTGTTTATCATAAACAGAGCATTTGCTTAAATACTTGTATCTATGAAATAACAACGTTAAACATAAAAATATGTCTTTAATAAATAAATTGTCGGACCTTGTCCATTTCTTAATATATGACGTCATTTGTTTACATTCGATACGCCAGAGCAGTTATGAATGTACGAGATTCATGGAAAATTGGGTTTATAAGCAGTAAATTCGACCTTGTCTACCGATTGGTTCTTTGTGGCTTAAGCGGTAAGGCACGTCAGCGTATATGACGGTTCCGTATAGGATGCAGGTTCGAATCCTGTCAAAGAACGAAAATTTTCTAAGAAAATTTCTCGGACATTCAGGCCGGTAAATGTTATTTAATACTGTTTATCATAAACAGAGCATTTGCTTAAATACTTGTATCTATGAAATAACAACGTTAAACATAAAAATATGTCTTTAATAAATAAATTGTCGGACCTTGTCCATTTCTTTATATATATAAAATAAATATGCCTATACTACACAAGTTATATATATATATATATATATATGGTTATTGCTCTACTTTTTGTATTGAGCCCTCTTTAAATTAATGCTATGAACGTTTGAATTTATAGGCTTTTCGTTCTCATAACATATATATATATATATATATATATATATGCCTATACTACACAAGTTCTTATATATATATATATATATATATATATATAAACTTGTGTGGTTTAGGTTATATTTATTTTCTTTCTGTAAGAATATCAATTTACATAGAAAATTGGGCCGCCACGTGCCCTTATTTGCTTTTTTTATTAAAATTTATTTAAAAGTTAATATCTTATATATACGTGACGTGGTTTTCTTAATCTACAGTAATATGAAAAATTATTATTTCTGCTGATAGAGTTTGTTGGCGGCCGATGATAACCACATGGAAGTTATGAGAATGTGAATACGAAGGAAAACGGTGAATAGTAATATCTCATCACACAAAAATTACTTTTAGCCTTGAATTATTTTCCCATTTCGTGTCAAAGAGGATCGTTATGCGTTTCGGCTTTTGGCAAATTTTCGCCTGCGTTTGCAAATTGCCCAGGGGTACAAGATAGTCTTTGTGGACGGTAGTGAGGTGTTCAAACTGAAACGTGAGCTGAGGACAGAAAAGAAATGGTTGAGGGAGGAGACGAATAAAGATGTCACGTGTGTATTTAAGAAACAATGACAAAGGATAAATGAACGAGAAGAGGCAAGGGCATCTGGAGCTTTTTAAGCCGATTTCTTTCTTTCTTTTTTTATTGTATTTTAAGTAAGCGGACAATTTCTAAATAATAAGTAGGTGACAGTTTTGTGAAGGAATTGTTGAGTGGCGCGAAAAATGGTCAGAGATAAACGCGTTCGTTTTTCTCGATATATTCATAATCATATTCTTGAGTTATTGACACAGATTATTTTGATAAATAGACTAAATATTTTCCTATATCACTCTCTATTTATACACACAAATATCCAAATATATATATATATATATATATATATATATATATATATATATGAAGAACTATAGTCTTAATGTGTGCTATATCTATGGGATAAAGTGCTCAATATCAGAGATAAAGCGTGTGTAAAAGTGAACATTGTCAAGTTCAAGTCAAGTCTAAGTCAACACTTAGAGGCGACAGCCTGTTTCATGCTAGATGCAATTGTCATATATATATATATATATATATATATATATATATATAAACAAACAAACAAACAAAATGACAATAAAATAAGCAAAATAAATTAACCCAAACAAATTACCAAATCACACCAGTTAGAATAGACGAAATAGAATAAATAAAAAATAAAAAACAAAATCAATGAACCCAAATAAATAAAGTAAATAATAAACAAATTAATAAACCATTATGACCAAAATATTAGTTAGACTATAAAAATCACACCAAAAATCGGACGAAAAAATAGCTATAATTGTTATATAACGATAAAAGAAAGAAAAAATACTACGTTACTTAAAAATCTAAAACCGAAAAGAGTAAATAAAAATATACAGTATAATAAATAAATAATAAAAAACAAGTAAAATAAATTAATCTAAACTCATCCAAATAAATAAATAAACTAACCGATCACGATAAATTAACCGTTAGAAAAAACAAATAAAGATAATCAATCCAAATAAATACAGGAATTAATAGTTAGAATAAACTACAACAATCAACCCCAAAATTGAATAAATAGCATTAATTATCTTCCAAAGCCAAAACGAAACTATTAAATAAGCGACATAAAGAAATTTATACCACATTAATAAAAACACCGATTAAAATTAAAATAAAAAATAAATATATAAGATAAGAAATAAAAAATAAAAATGAACATAAATAAAAACAAGCAAAACAATTTAGCCAAATAAATAAACAAATAAACGACTTTCGGTAAAATAACCGCCAAAATAGACTATCCACAATGCACCACTGACCCGTATATATATAAATAGCCGAGAAAAACAGCACTCGTGGCCTGACGATTGCGTCTAGCATGAAACAGACTGTCGCCTCTAAGTGTTGACTTCTATGTTCACTTTTATATTTACACACGCTCTATCTCTGATATTGATCACTTTATCCCATAAATATAGTAAACCTTAAGACTATATATATATATATATATATATATATATATATATATATATATATATATATTGGGTATTTGTGCACCAATAGCTCTTTTATTTAAATATCATTAAAGACGACTGACAAGTACAGTGATTTTTAAATTTTTCTTTCATTCTACAAGTTTTCTTTTCTGGACATAAACTGTGCTAAAAACCGTGCAAATGTTCTATATATCTGAGTGCTTTCGGCTATTATATTAGCGGTCAAGATTGTTTTTAACAGAATATATAGGTTTTTATATATATGTATATAATATATTGATGCACATTTTTTACGAACACAGTCTTAACGTTGTGGCCGTGTTCATGTTGATTTATACACACACACACACACACATATATATATATATATATATATATATATATATATATATATATATATATATATATATATTATGAAAGCGGAGACTTTAAAAATCCATGGTAATATTTTATTTCGCAATCGAAATATTGATTTTGCGAAATAAAACATTCCTATGGATTTTTAAAGTCTCCGCTTTCATAATTATCATTTGCTCTGTTCTTACATTGAGCTCTTTCTGAATCTATATCCGCATTGGAATTATCTATACGCTTTGCCAAATAATATTATAATATCGAATTACATATGCTATCCATTTTAGCTGTTGAAATCCTCAACTAAAAAATTTAAATGCACACACACACACACACACACACACATAGATGCATACACACAAACACACAGACACACACACATATATATAATGTATGTATGTAAGCAAATATATGGATATAAATCCGACAGTATGAAATGGTTATATATACGGAAAAAAACAAACAAAAATCCTTATATACAATTACGCTGTTTTAATGTTAATATGTCAACGTCGGACGTTTCGGTCTAATAAACCATCTTCAGGACATATTCATAAATTAGACCGAAACGTCCGACGTTGATATATTAACATTAAAACAGCATAATTGTATATAAGGATTTTTGTTTGTTTTTTCCGTATATATTTTTCAATGTATGTATGTATGTATAAGTATATATGTATTTTAACAGTAATCCTACTCTAAATCAGGTTACTTTAAAAATAACGGACAATGTACTTCTGTTAAGTTTTATTTTTTATTATTTATTCTTTGGAAATAGCTTACCATTTCGACCGCTTTTGTATTATGCATTAGCTATTTTGTAGGGAATTTGGATGTGCAAATCCTGTGTAGGCTACTGATACATAGATACAAAATGATTGTGTGTTTAAATAGTAAACAAATGAAATAAAACATTTAAAATTGATGTGTTCGACTTCAAATTTCGCAGATGTTATCCACTCTACGGTGAACTATATGGTTAAACTGAATTTATTAACCGATAGCATATATTTCTTAAAATAATTTTTTATGAATAGTGAATTAGATCCTTACTTGGTGTTCCATATTCGCGGCTTTGTACCACATCTAAGCTACGCTTACTAAAAAAGGTGGCATTTTGACGTAGTGTATGCTTGTCTCGCTAGATTAATTACGACTGAGTAGTGAGATTGATTCCCACTGAATGCGCCGTACTTTCAGCCTTGTGTCACATGTAAGTGACGATTAGCTAATCGCTACAATCACGTAAATCTTGGTATACATGTGAATGTATGTTTATATTGTTTCATCTAAATAACAGGGCATACGTTGTCGTTTTTGGTTAGTGCACATATTTAGTTGAATGCATATTATAACTATTATTTCGGTACATCCACAAAAGTCGCGATACCTAAGGTTCAAATTATTATGTTTTTTAATGGAAAAGCTTTCTTGAAGCTCTCAATTTAGCTTTAATTGAAAGCTAAAGGATGAAATTTCCTGTTTCCAGTAAGCAAAATACTCTGGTGTATTTCAAACCAATTATATTGATTCAATTGCAGCTGACTACTTATGCATTAATACAATTGTGAAATGTATGAGTTCATTTCTTTATTCACTCTGTCTCATATCTTCGAGCAAATTACTTTGCAAATGTTCTAAAGCGTTGTATTCCTTAGTCTCACCAGCTTAATTCTTCACAGCTAAAAGCCACCATGCCATGTTCACAGTGGAAAATCATCCCTATTCCATTCGTGTTCATTATCTAAGGAGTAATTTACACTCAAACAGCTTCTTCCCTGGAATAACTATTTTGTGGAACAGACTCCCGAGAGGATGCTTCCCTGATCACTACAATCAACCACTTCAAGTTCAGGGTCACCCGTTACCTATCCTATATATCCTCATAATATGTACTTCCTGTTTCTTCCTCCAGTCTCTTACAACAAACTCACTTGGTAACTCTCTACCATGAGTGGCTGGCAACAGGGCTTTGTATCGACTGAACAAAAGTAAAAAAAATAATGTTTGCGCCCTCGTTTGACCAAATGTTAGTGTCCTCTTTTTTAATTCTTCGTGAAAATATATTTAATAAATGTTCAGTCTCTCTTTTGGGATTCTCCTTGAAAATGTTTTTGACTAAATGTTAGCGACCCACTTTTTGGATTCTTCTTGAAAATGTCTTCTACCAAATTTTATTGTCCTGTTTTTTGGTGTTTCTTCTTCAAAGTATCTTAAACCAAATGTCAGTGTCCACTGTTTTTGTTTTTATTTTTAAATATCTTTGACTAAATGTTAGTGTCTCCTTTTTGTGATTCTTCATGAAAGTGTCTTTGACCAAACGTTAGCGTCCGCTTTTGGGGATTCTTCTTGAAAGTCCCTTTGAACAAATATTACTGTCCCCTTTTTTGTATTTTTCTTGAAAATGTATTCGGCCAAATGTTGCTGTCCTCCTATTGTGATTCTTCTTGTAAACATTTTTCAGGTGAATTAAACACTATATATATATATATATATATATATATATATATATATATATATTTATTTTCAGGTGAATTAAACATATATATATATATATATATATATATATATATATATATATATATACATACACACACACACACACACACATATATATATATATATATATATATATATATATATATATAGTAAATTACTGATCCCATTGTTTTGATTTTTCAGTTTAGTTTTAGCTTGACGAAAAAATCTGTAGAAATCACATACGTCCCGAATGAACAAATGATAGATTCACAGAATGTGCCAGTGATTTCGATTCATATTTTAAAGAAACTTTAATTCAGTTAATTATCAACACACTGATATTTACAAAACCTAGTAAGACAACATGATAGAAATACAGGACATGGGAAGATAGTGTTGCGCCAATCATTGAAATGTGAACGGACATATCTGCCTTAAAGATCCGTATTCGAAATAATTTCCCTCCATTACTGATGAGTAATGCCGATGATATATGATCAACGCTTTCCGTCTTCAGCAATTCTCACCTTGTATGGATGGGTAAAGCTCTCCACTTATTAATAGATTTAGAGGCTTGTGTAACCCTATTGGCTTGGCCTATGTTTCGTGACTGGGCGTATTATTTATTCATGTGCTTTAATATTCATATATTAAGTAGCCCAAGGACACAAGGGGAACGTTCGAAGAGTGAAATCAAATGTACATAAACGATATAGACAGAATAAATTAACTTACATATACCCTCACAGTAACACACATAAATATATATATTAAGACAGAATTAGAAGCAGTTAACGTAAGCTGGTTTTATTAAATTCGGACGATAAGATATGTCTAAGATTTTAATGTATTTTCCCCATTATCGAATAAGTATTTTTCTTGTTCCGATGTGCAACAGTTTATTCAAAAACTGGAAGAATACAATGAAATAGAGTGTGTCGTTTAAATGTAAGGTTTCTTGACACACACACACACACACACACACACACACACACACACACACACATATATATATATATATATATATATATATATATATATATATATATCGATATTGACTTGTTTTTCGATGTAATTTCCTAAAAGATATATATGCCTGTGTGTGCATGTGTGTTTTTATGTGTGTGTATAAATATATGATTATAGATATGTATGTATATATATATAAATCATATATATATATTACACATAAACACACATATATATCATTATATTCATTTATACTATATATATATATATATATATATATATATATATATATCGATATTGACTTGTTTTCGATGTAATATCTTAAGATATATATGTGTATGTGTGCATGTGTGTGTGTTTTTATGTGTGTGTACGTGTGTATAAATAGATGATTATAGATATGTATGCATATATATATAATCATATATATATTTACACATAAACACACATATATATCATTATATTCATTTATATATATATATATATATATATATATATATATCGATATTGACTTGTTTTCGATGTAATATCTTAAGATATATATGTGTATGTGCATGTGTGTGTTTTGTGTGTATAAATAGATGATTATAGATATGTATGCATATATATATAATCATATATATATACTTTCACATAAACACATATATATCATTATATTCATTTATACCATATATATATATATATATATATATATATATATATATATATATATATATAATCGAATATATAACGGCCCCGAATCGTCGAATTTCCAGTTACATCACGCACACGTCCAAGCTGACCTCACCTAGTATTCCTAACCGGTCACCCCGCTAGGTACTGACGTTGCTTAAATTAGGTGATAGTGCGAAAACCGGTGTTTCAACGTGAGAGGGCGGTAAGCCGATATCAACTCTTTCCCACTATCACACAATACCACACACACATACTCATACATATATATATATATATATATATATATATATATATATATATATATATATATATATATATTCATCAATTATGCATACAAAAACAAATACAAAGGTTAATGATTTAATTGGCGAGAAATCCATCGTCGCGAACAATTCAAATAATATACAAAAACCCCGAACCTGTTATGAATGAAAAAATCCTTGTTTTTATAAATTTCTGTTGCATAAGTTCTTATTATTTTTACAAGTTTTCGTCTGTTCCTACAGACATCCTCAGGTAAGCTTGATTTCTCACCAATTAAATCATTAACCTTTGCATTTGTTTTTTGTATGAATAATTCATGAATTTGTAAATTAATTGCACCTTTATTGAAATTATATATATATATATATATATATATATATATATATATATATATATATATATATATATATATATATATCCACCCGAGATATTTTATCTGTATAAATATCCGTGCTATAGGCGTGTTATAGGCGCAGTTGGTGTTTTGAGATGTTGTTATGAGACTGTGCAATGGACTGAGTATGCAATTCATTTTATCAACACACTTGCTAGCAGACCTTGATTCGAATAGTCATCTCTATTCATGAATTAAACCAGTCTTCATTTTCAATAAGCGCCTCTTTGTTAGTGTCTAAAACAAGTAATCAACTGTAATTGCTAATCTCCGTGACTAATTCATTTCACGGTTCGGTCCGGTAGCCAACTTCCCCCTACCTTATACTGTTGCAAAATCATCATTGGCTATAGTAAATCATAACGGCCCTCGTTTAAGGATCCCTTTCCTTCTTCTTCACCCTTGGGCTCAAAACACAATCACCATATGTTTCATTAAAAAAAAAACAAAAAAAAATACAGAGCCTTGTCAGCTTGTAGTTTCAGAATTATGAATTATAGTCTTGTTTTTAATTTAATTTGGTTTCAGACTGGGCTCAAACTTTAGTTCCCGATATAGAATTTCTAAATCTCTTAGTTACGCCTTGCAATACTGTGGATGAATTTATGCATCGTTATTAAACATCTTGCCTGCTGTCGACGTCTATATACGTTTCCTCGTATACGTTTTTTCGAATCTTAGAATCTTATACGTCTTTTCGAATCTCAGACTAATAACTGAAGACACCATGAAATGTTGGTCCCTAATGTTTTTGCCCTCCCATATGCCAGTAAATGCTGGACAATCTTCTCAAAGATGAAGAAGAAACGAAGCAACAGAAATATGGTTCTACAGAATGATGCTGAGGATACCATGAACCGAACATGTTCAAACAAAGAATTTTTTAAATATGTGTGAGATGTTCTAACGGAGGATGGAAAGTGCCACACTGAACTCCGAAGACGTATTGGGGTGGTGGCCAAAGATGCATACCAAATGTAACAGAAAATCTTGGTTAGAAACAAGGCAAAGAGTACTGAATTATTACATGATATCTGTCATTCTATATGGAACTGATTACTGGATAATAACCTCAAAGATGAAGAAGAGACTTGAAGCAACAGAAATGTTGTTCTACAGAAAGATGCTGAGGATATCATGGACATGTAAACAACGACGATGTTTTAGAGAAAACAAAATGGCAACTAAGATGTAACATCAGGAAGAGGCAGTTGAAATTTCTAGGGAATGTAATGAGGAAGGAGGGCTTGGAAAATCTGATACTCACAGGACAGATTGAAGGAAAGACGGGCAGAGGAAAACAGCGAGTAAAATACTTGATAGGCTTGAGTAAAGGTGTGGTAGAACAAGATTTTGTAGAATTAGTAAAAAAGATAAAATTTATTGAGAGCTACAAGGGACAGGAAGATGAGGAGGACCATGATCGCTTTAGTTCTATGCCAATAGTTAATTTTCTCGCGCTTCTGGCTCCATGCTTTCCGTCCAAATGTAATCTTCAAAAATTTAAATACAATATCAATTGCTATCAAGTGTTCTCTTGATTACTCTTCTTCTGTAATCGCTTCTTAGTAATGTTTCTGTTTTCTCATTTTTTACACCTAGTCACCCCTTGTGTCTTAGTGGCCTTACTGCCTTGCATGGGGTGAACTTGAAAAAAAAACACTTCTATTTATGAAACATGTAAGTTCAAAGTTTGGACTACACAATATGAGTGTGGCTATTGTATGCATAAACAACAGACACTTTTCGAATCGTTATTCGCCGACTAGAAAAAAGATCAATAAATTTAATAAACATAAAATTTCTATTCTTTTTAATAAGGCAGGTTTACAAAGAAAATACTGCTAAATCTACAAAAATACACACGCACGCATATATATGTGTCTGTGTGTGTGCGTCTGTGTGTGGCGGGGTGCGTCTGTGTGTGTGTGTGTGTGTGTGTGTGTGTGTGTGTGTGTGTGTGTGTGTACAAAAATTCAGATATAAATAAAAATATAACTGTAAACTATTAACATGAATAAAGAAAAAAGGAAAAACTATTCTTTATCGACGCGTTTTAATAGACAAAACCTTTATATAGTATAAATAAAAAGATTTGCCTTGATGAAGTCCATCAGAGAAGGAAACGCATCAGCAAAGAATAGTTTTTGTCTTTTCTCATTCATAAGGCTGCCTTCCTTTGCCTTTTCTATAAATACTTTCATAATAAATGTCAGGGTGTTCTCTTCGCTATGGTGTCTACACGCAACGAATTCAATTTAAGCGTAGTACTAGATTGGTGATGAGGTCTCACCAACTTACCGTTCAGCTGTCTAGACGTAAACCGTAATTTCTATGCTAATAGTTTCTTTTGCTCGCACTTGTCTCTTATGGAACTCTTTTTCGCTTCCATGATTTCCAGTCAACCTTAATCTTCAAAAATATAAATGCAATGTCTTCTGATTACCATTCCTGTTTTCTTACTCCTGATCAATGTTCCTGTATCTAAATCTTGCACACCCAGTAACCTCTTACGTTTGAATTGCTTTACTGTCTTGCTTGGGGTGAACTCGATTATATATATATATATATATATATATATATATATATATATATATATATATATATATATATATATATATATATAAAGAAATATAGTTTTAAGGTGTGTTATATTTATGGGATAAAGTGCTCAATATCACAGATAAAGCGTATATAAATATATATATAAAAGTGAACATTGAAGTCAACACTCAGAGGCGACAGGCTATTTCATGCTAGACGCAATCATCAGGCCGCCCTGACGATTGCGTCTATATATATAGTGGAAGTTAACTCGTGACCGAGTAAAACCATATCTGGCACTCGAACTTTTTTAATTTTTCATATATTTTAAATATCATAACTTCGTCGCTGATTCCCTCTCAAATGGCTTTTAAGGCCTGCAAGAGTCTTGCAGTTTTTCCCATGTTAGTCTTCCTGTTGCAGCTTGCCTTTCTGGATTCCGGGAGGGGAATGCCTGATCCACACACTTTATGGCAGATTGTACATGAATGATCATCGGGTATGTCATATTGGGAGCTGACATTACGATGTCTCCGCGGGTGGCTGAGAAGACACTCCCCCACACACACTCAAACATACATACACACACACACATACACACACACACACACACCCACCCACACAAACATACATACAACAACAAACATACACACACACACACATACACACACCCACACACAAACATACATACACACACAAACATACACACACACACATACACACACCCCCACACACAAACATACATACACACACAAACATACACACACACACCCACACACACAAACATACATACACACACAAACATACACACACACATACACCCCCACACACACAAACATACATACACACAAACATACACACACACACACACATACACACACACACCCACACACAGACATACACACACATACACACCCCACACACACAAAAATACATACACACACAAACATACACACACAAACATACATACACAAACAAACATACACACACACACATACACACACACCCACACACACAAACATACACACACATACACACACACACACACACGCAAACATACATACACACACACACATACACATACACACACACACACACACACATATATATATGAAAATATAACAAACAGGAAAGGGTTTTGTGACGCGTTTCATCTGTTAGAATTTTTAAATTGGACTGAGATTTTTTCAGGTTGCCAGGTCTACACAAAATTTTTCAAAAATATTCTTTCAAAAATGTTGAAGCAACCTGCGTCTCTCGTTTCGTGTGCATGTATAGACGCGGCAACGTGAAAAGAAATCTCAGTCCAATGAAATCCTAACAGATGAAATGCGTCACA
>CAHIKZ030001635.1:705000-735000 GCA_903632075.3 Acanthosepion pharaonis | reverse complement strand
TCTAGTGCCGTGCTTTTTAAAGCGGAATACGTTTTGATTGTATAGAAAAATCAATACGTGCTGTGTCCCCCCAGAACGTTAGTGATCACGGCTCTCCACAATTTCCTGTCCTTTGTAACTCATAATAAATTTTGTCTTTTTGCTATCACTCCCAAACCCTTTTTCACCACCCATTCACTCAAGCTCATCTGACAAGTTATGCGTTGCTTTCCTCTGTCCATCTTGCCTCCAATTTGTCCTGTGATTATCAAATTTTCTAAGCCCTCTTTCTTCAGTATATTCCCTAGACATTTCAACTGACTCTTCTTGATGTTAAGAATAACTGTTCTTTTTGTTTCCATTTTCGCTAGAACTTAGTCGTTGCTCATGTGTTCTGTCCATATCAACATCCTTCTGTAGAACCATATTTCTGTTACTACAAGTATTCTTCATCTGTGAGATTTTCCAGCATTCACTGTTATATAGGAGGACTGATATTACACAATTACTCTTTTCTTAGTAACGATATTTTTTTTCTGTATTTTAATACCGTAATACTTTGCTTAATATTTGGAAGGCATCTTTTGCTATCCCAATGGCCCTTCGGATTTCAATGTTACGCTTTCCATCTTATCAAAATTTGTGCTGTTTTACTGCTAAAAACTGCGCTTGTTTTTTATGTGTAACCTTAAATCGTATTATCTTATTGTATCGTATTAAATCGTATTATTTTATTGTATCGTATTAAATCGTATTATTTAAAAATAAATGTCAACCGAAGCCGCGAGTATTCTTCCTCTTTTTTTTTCAACTGAATCTGACAATCGTAGTGACGACAAAAATTGCTAACAATAGTTTATTTTCTCGCGCTCCTCGCCTGTGCAACTCTCTTACCTACGGCCTACAATTTCCAAAAATTTAAATACAATGCCAATCGCCATCTCGTTCACTTCAACTCCCTGTAACCTCTTCTGTCTTAGTGGCATTATCGCCTCGCTTAGAGTGAAATCCTTACAGTATTTACATTATTCGAACTGTTATCCTCACCTTCACTGCCATATTCACAACATGACGGCTGCCGCACGCTCCTTCATCAGATTGGAAATTTGAACCGAACTCGGGTAGATTGTTCTAGTCCCACATGCCATACCTCCTCCGAATGTCAGTTATTTCCCTTTAACTCACTTCTCCATGTTTTGGTTCACCACTACTGTAGCCCGGTATTGAATTCACAACTCTTTGGTTCTAGCCACTAAATCTAACCAACGCCTTTATCCACTGGGCCATGTGTTCTTGTGTCACCTGTTGAAGGTCAGGGCGTACAACGGCTGAAACGTTGTGAATATAGCAATGAAGATGAGGATAACAGTACGAATAATGTAAATAATGTAACTAATCATAATACCTCATCTCAGAGATATAGACAGATATGTTAGAGTGAAATGTTTAAAAATAATACCGCAACTCTCATTACTAGTATTGACATTATTGATTACATTATAATTTCGATAAATCTATAGAATGGATTCCTTTCACTAATAAGTCCAACAGATTGCAATAGAAGAGAGTAAACGAAAATAGAAACAGAATTAGAAATGGCGAAACAAGCAGCAGAAATTGAGTGGCCACCATTTCTTTTTGACGCCGACAAAATGATGAGGATTAAAGAAACCACTATTACGAGAAACGAACTGCTTAACCTGCGAGCACAATTTTCCTATCTTTGCCAAAATAAGACCTCTTTGTCTACAAAGAAGAAAGCGGACATTGAGAAAAATCTGGATGAATGCCACAGAAAAACACAAGAAGTTTTTTTTTTTTTTTTTTTTTTAATCAGTTGGAGTCAGAAAGATGTAGAAAGATGGAACAGATTGGAAAAGTGTTGGGTTATGTGGGGTTAAATGGTAGTTTATCTTTGTTAACTTTTTTTGTTTCCTACACACTGTGACGCCCAAATGTTGAAGATTTGTCGGTATTTGATATGATAAAAATTATTTTAAGACACAGATCATTCTCCTGAAAATGAGACAAAATTTAAAACCAAAATAGATAGATAGATAGATAGATAGATAGATAGATAGATAGATGCATGCACGGCGATATAATGTATAGCGGCTCTGAATGAGAAATCGGAGAGCCGAGTTCGATTTCTAATCCAGTTCTTTACATCCAGTTAAGTGCAAATACCCTTGGCAAAAGTATGAATCTATTTCTTCACCCCCAGTTATGAGTAAATAGCAGGACAGTCTTGACCCTATAGCATTGGTTGGTAACTAGTCTAGGAGAAAGAAAACACTGAATTCAAAACACGAGGAGGGTTGTTTGAACACCTTCTGCTACGCTATGCGCACCAGTTCTATGCATTAGATTCTTCGGAAAGTAGTTTTTTTATTCTGCAAAAGTCTTCACTACTATAATAAAAATTATGTGTTTAGGTTGGCTGTTCGGTCCGAAAGTTCATAAGATAGATACTGTATATATTCGCGTATCATGAAATTTTTGAAGATCTACTATTGAAGCTAATTTTAAGGGTGTCGCATTATACACGAGATATAATATTAGCGTATGTACTACTGGCTCTGGCTACACTATTGACCAAACAAGATATCCATTTACTGCCGTCAGGATGTACAACTCTATTTAAAATAAATGTGATTTTGATCAAACTGATGGTTTCCTTAAGTGTATCCAATAATAATAAGTGAGAGTGAAAGCGTTTATGAGAAACTGAATTTATTAAAATATAACGTATATACACGCGTATCTTGCTACTTTTGAAGATCTACTATTGAAGCTAATTTTAAGGGTGTCGTATCATACACGAGATATAAAATTAGCGTATGTACTGCTGGCTCTTGCCACACCATTGACCAAACAAGATATCCATGGGCTTTAGTCAGATTAGCTTCAAAATTAGGTTTTCAAAGGACTCATGATACGCGTGTATATACGATAGATAGATAGATAGATAGATGAATAGATAGATAGATAGATAGATAGATAGATAGATAGATAGATTAGATAGATAGATAGATAGATAGATAGATAGATAGATAGATATTAGATAGAATAGATAGAAACAGATTAGATAGATAGATAGATAGATAGATAGATAGATAGATAGATAGATAGATGGAAATTAAGAACGTCTACTTTTAGCAACTTTTTAGTCTCCAATACCACTTCGACAATATTTATTATATTTATATAATGACTATCCGAAAACGTTGAAAATCAAAAACTTTTGGGCCATTTCTACATTCGATAAGTCCAGAAAAGAAAAATATAATTATAAGTTTTTAAAAATATTTTTTTTTTAAAATATAATCATAAGTTTTTAAAAATATTAAATTTTTTAAAAATGTAATTATAAGTTTTTTTTATTATATTTACCTTCTGAGACTTGTTTAACTAACGACTGATTGTTGTCCAAATATACAAGTATGTATAATAATCATGATAGTATTATAAACTGTTTCCTTATAATGAAACATTCGGCATTCATTGGTCGAGCCGCCAGTACTGCTGTCGTTTGAAATTTATAAAATCTTTTTCTTTAAACAATTTTTCAGGAGAATAGCTTTCTCAAGTCCAGCAGCTGTTATCCGCTATTTCCATTATGAATGGGGCTTTCCTTGCTTTCCCCTTTTTATTGATTTTTTTTACGACTTATCAACCCTTTGCAGGTTATTTAAAGCCAGAAAATATTTTTAGACTGTAAGAATTTTTTGGACATAATAATGGTTTAGTGATACAAGACTTACTAATTAACCCATATCTGGGAGTATAAGAGGTAGATTCATGACATTCCCAAATGTATTTGCATTTTAGCGAATATAACGAACCCAACAGGAATTGGAACTCTACACTCCAATGAACGATCCCGAGCAATTATCTATTACACCACCCGCACATCCAAACTGATAGCACCTGTTGCCCTTTGTTTGGGGTAGTGTGGGACGTCAACATCTTGATTATGTCATTATTCTCTCTATTTTATTTTAAATTCACACACACACATATATATATATGTGTGTGTGTGTGTGTGTGTGTGTGAGAGAGAGAGAGAGAGAGCACATATATGGATATAGATCCGACAGTATGAAGAAAAAATATACGAAAAAAACAAACAATTTTTAGATTAGGATTTTTGTTTGTTTTTCCGTATATTTTTCATATATATATATATATATATATATATATATATATATATATATATATATATATATATATATAATATTATAAATTAACTGATTTAAAATTTGTTTTTTTCGCCACATAGTAATAACCATGTTTCAAAAATGGAAGCTAAACACTTTAAATTTAATTTTGTAATTAAATTAAAAACATTATTTCCATTTCATCCTCAAGCGAATTTTGGAGTAACTTATTTTTTAAATTTACTGAGTTTTAATTACACACGCGCGCGCGCGCACGAACACACACACACACAGAGACACACACACACACATACACACGCACAAATCTGGTGATCCTGCTAATCATCTCGAGGTTTTTGACAAAATCCAAAGAAGGATCTTTAATGTAACCGATCCTGACTTGGCATCTCGGCGTCAATCACTTTCTCACCGCCGTGGCGTGGCTTCCCTCTCTTTTTTTCTACAGATATTTTCATGGCAACTGATTTGACGTTCTTTTTCATCTGGTGCTTCGACTGCATGAATTTAAATGTGCTACTAGATTGGCATCTAGCCCCCCCTTCCTTTTACTGTTGAAATAGTTAAATGAAACCCCCACTTCTAATCCAACAATTGATTTCCTCTCACATTCCGCATGTGAACCTCCTTCCGTTTACTTGCTTCCTTGAAATCTACAATCTTTAAAAATTTAAATGCAATGTCAATCGCCATCTTCTATCTTCCTGAATCCCGGTCATCTTTTCTCCTCTCCTAAACCCTCCCTATACTCTGTTTGTTTGTCTCACTTTCACTCTCTGTAACTTCTTGTTTCCTTGTGGCATTCCGACCTTGCTTGAGGTGAAATGATTAATACACACACACACACACACACACACATATATATATATATATATATATATATATATATATATATATATATATATATATATATATATATATGTAATGTCGTAGAGAAAAGAAATGTAAAGTAAATATAAAAAATAGATGAATGCATCTTAAAGAAAGCGATCTAAAGAGAGTGAGCATTGATAACATGAAAGAAATATGTGAAGAAACCAGAAGTGACACATAGAAGTAAGTGCAAATCATATATATATATATATATATATATATATATATACACACACACACACACACACACACACACACACATATATATATATATATATATATATATATATATATATATATATATATATATATATATATGCAGAGAGAGATAGTAAACAGGATGTCTATAAAGTGACGGACATTAAGTAAATGATGGCGGCAAAAAAAGATAAAATTAGAATGCTACTGGAGAAATGAAAGGGTAAAAACCGAAGAAGAAAAAAACTATAATTTAAAGAAAAAAATATTCAATGGGTGTCTACGTTATTCTCGCTTTCAGATCCGCATAAAAACTGTGCACTCCACTAAATGTATATCAACTAAAGTATGTATCCGACATTGTCTATTTTGGTTACTGAAGCAAAAAACATAAAGTCCATAACTTGAAAAGTCTTGCCACTTGTAAAGGAACAAAAGAAAGGACAGATAAGATGAATTATTCGCTGGACATTGCAAAACAAACATCTATTGCTTAAAAAAAAAACTTTGGATGTTAAAGAAAACTTACTATTTAGTAACATGACTAGCATGGGAAACTATTCAAATGACTGTGCTATAGCAATTCACAAAGTTTGGTCTACCTGCCTAACTTAAAAGGCTTACGACAACATCACGTTAAAACACAGATTACCATACGATCAGTTACAAATCACGTTGCGACCACAAGTTAAGCAAGGTCAATCCTAGTCAGTACCTAGATGGTAACCACTTAGGACTACCAGTTGTTGTAAACTTGCGTGTGCTGTAAATGATAACGGCTCAGGATTTTTATATTCCGCTACGCGAAAATACCCGTGAGAAAGATATGAATCCACCTCATCTCCCCCAGCTATGTGTTAATTAGTATCAAACAGAACAAACGCTGATTTCACTATAAAGAGATACATATGTTTGATCCGCTTTTTCTTTTCTTAAGATTTCTCGTATGCGCAGTTCGAGAGACATGAAGCACATTGTTTAATAAATCAAATAAGAATGGGGCGTCTATTTCAAATACGAAGATTTCATTATAATAAGGTTTGAGTTAATATATATATATATAGATATAGATAGATAGATAGAGAGAGAGAGAGAGAGAGACAGACAGACAGACAGACAGACAGAGCAAAAAATACTTGACACCGTTAATTCCTATGAAAGGATGGCCCTCATCGTAATCTGAGTCTCACGCTTACGCGATCTTCAGAAGTCGTCAAACGACGCTTGGAAAGGCTCATGATAAAACATAATAGATATTCGTTGTCTCTTATTATATTATATATATATATATATATATATATATATATATATATATATATATATATATATATATATATATATATATATATATATACATCGGTAAATCGAATCCGGTTCTCTCAGTCACTATGTGTTTATCTAAAATAAATACATTTAAATTCACCTCCTTCCTGCCGTGTGCCAACGGTTTAGGGTAAAACCTCTGACTGACGCCAATTCAGTCGGGTTTCGATCATAGCTTGAGGCAACCAGACGTCTAGCCACGCTGATAAGCTGTGATACAACGAAACAGTCTTTCAGTGGATGACTCTATAGAGATAGATAGATAGAATATCAAAAATAGTTTTACAAAGTTTTGGGTGCGGGTTCCTCACACCAAAACAAGGACAAAACAATTTCAGTTTACACATTAATCGTAAATTGATGCTGGTATCTAGCCTGTATTTTACTCAGGGGATTTTAATCCGTCCACAAATGTTGCTTGTGTAAATTTGTTATTGCATCTCTTCCAAATGTTGCCTCATCCGTAAACAACACTGATGAGACAAACAACAAATCTGCAGTTTGTACAATAAACCATCGGGAAAGATTCTCCCGTGGTGAGTGATTCAAAGACGAAAGCCTATGAAGACGTTGCAAATGATGCGGATGCAACAGCTGCTCTTGCGGCATCATGCGATGTACGATATGCTTAGGGCCACTTGACGTTAACTGATACCTGGATCGTTTCCGACAGTCTGGAAAATGTACACTTAGTGGTCAGGCGTACGAGCGGTATTCCTTGATCCATAGTTTGTGATGCCACGGATCCTGTATCAGCAACGCGATGATAAACAGCGGGAAGGTTGGATCACTCGGCTGCATTCGGTCCGGAAACCACAATCGAATACAGCCATGCAGCCTCTCCTCCATTAACATTCGCCAGGCCGTATATAAAAATCATATCTGCCTGCTCACGATATGAATATCCTGCCATTGTTAAATGCAACACTTCTCACTACTAAAAACGTTAAAGGTAAAAGACAGACGAGCGACAAATGTACACGAATGACAAATATAACCTCGTCTACATAGCAACACTACTACTGTACTGTACTGATGCGGCATTCACCCTGGGCGGATTGAGCCGGCTTCTTCCTGTTATGAGAAGAAGATTCTTGGGATAAATTACAGAAGTAGGGTACCCAGGCCTACTCGAATAACGTTCTTGCTTGCCGCGGGGTTCCCACAGACGCAGAAACAGGAACGAGCAGAAGCCGCCGGTTACCGATGCAGACGCTCCTTGGATTTTCACCAGAGCCCTTGTTAGCCGGCGCGTGTGTCAGACCTGTCCGCCTTGGGTGGCCCTACCAGGAACGATGTTCCGGGCGGCATAGCTCTGACACTACCGTTTACACCCCCCACCGACTGTGAGGTAAGGGTTGGACTACATAGCAACACAGCAGTATCTATCGTAAACTTTCTTTAAACTTAACTCAAAAACAAAGGATTTGCGGACTTACGTTTATATGGACTTGTGTTCTTGTTTTGGTTGAGGAACTCACCCCAAATTTTGTAAAAGTATTTTTGTTACACCCTGTATATATATATATATATATATATATATATATATATATATGTATGTGTGTGTGTGTGTGTGTGTGTGTGTGTGTGTGTGTGTAATTGTGGTTTTGGCCAGTATGAATAACAGAACGGAATTCAAAACGCAACCATCAGAGATAAACGGCATTGATTACAAACTGCGTGTAAAATAGCATTTGCAATTATACCCAAGTCAAGTGGCAGTGATATGAGATAGGAAGCGAGCCGCCGAGGAAAGCAAGATGGCCGAGGAAAGCAAGATGGCCGAGGAAAGACAGATGATTCTCCTTATGCGTGCTGGCACCAGTAAAATAATAGCTGGGTCATCGTTTCAAGGTCCTGGCTGAAAAATATTAATCCGCAATCTTTTTATTTTTATTTAAATTGAAAGCCATTATTCATTGTTGATGGTAAATACAAGAGCAAACAAAAGAAATACGAACTGAAAAATTATGCTACGCCAAAATTTCAGGCAGGGTAGGAACTCTTTTTCTGTATATTCTGAAATCAGCCTCGGCCATTGACAGTGGTGTAAATATAAAATTATTTCAACCACGAGCAATGATACTATGTATGTATCGATCTATCATATATATATATATATATATATATATATATATATATATATATATATATATATATATATATCAGTCTGTCCATAATATGTATCTAATCGCAATTTTTTCATATATATATCTAGCAAGTTAGTTAGCACAGGTTGTTCATATATATATATATATATATATATATATATATATAGTACACGTAGTAAATCCGTTGATACATAATCTAAGTGCTCTAACAGTGAAGATCCCCCAAAAAATCATTAGGGCCTTTAAATTACTAGGATTTAGGATTGGCATTTCTTCTAACCATAAAATAGTTGATTATCTAGACATCTCCTTTAACTTCAATAATAAAACGTTTAAACTATACCATAATATAATGAAACCTTCACCTATATTAATGTTAATTCTAACCATACCAATACCACTGTGAGACAGATATCCACTACTGTAGATTATTGTCCAACACAAACATCTTTAATAAAAATAAAGAATTATATGAAAATGCTCTCCTTTATTTAGGTTTAAAAATTAAATTATCTTATCTACCCTCCATAAGTAACACTGAAATATCTAATGTGGAATGTACGCACAGAAATAGAAAAAGAGAAATTATATGGTTTAACTACCCCTTTTTGCAAAATGTCAATAATTAATATTGGAGAGTGTTTTCTAAAGTTAATAAAACAAAAAAAAAAAAACAATTTCACAAAAACAACCATCTAAATAAGATCTTCAAGAGGAAAGCGATTAAAATTAGCTCTTCCTGCACCAATAACATGTACAAAATTATCAACTCTCATGATAACTATATTTTAAGTAAATTTTATGGAATAAGCAACAGATCTGGTATGAAACTCTCCTTGTAATTGTAGAGATAAAGAAATTTGTCCAGTTGAGGGTAAATGCAGATATACTAGGGTTATACACCAAACAACCATCTCCCCAAAAGAAAATATGTTAAATTATAATGTTTACATTAGAATTTCAGCAGGAGAATGGAAACAGAGATTTTATACTTATAGGCACTCTTTTACAAACCCTAAATTAAAATGCCAGACAACTCTTTAAAAAAAAAATGCGGAACTAAAGGAGAAATGTCTGGACCCACACAGATTGGAAAAGTATAGATTTCGCTCATATTCCTAATCGTCTCAGAGATAGTTGTAACTTGTGTTTAGAAAAAAAAATTACAATAAAATACAATAATCAAAGCAAACTATTAAATCAAAGGAATGAATTAGTTTTAAAATGTCGACATAGAGATAGATTTAAACTTCTATAATATAGATTTTATTTCATTACTTAGAATGTATAACTATTTCTAATTTTTATATTTCTTCATTATATTAATTATATCTTATAATTGTCCCCTGTTCTTAGAACTCTCTTTCTTTTATCACTTACACCTCTTCATATAATTTTAAATATTTTTTTAGTTTTTGTTTTTTAAATATAACTTTGTAGGTGTTTTGTTTCTTTAATACAACTTGATTTAACTTATCTTTAATGTATAATTTATTTTATCTTATAATATTTTCATATTTAAATAATTTTATTCGTTAATGTAAAATTATTTAAATATATTCTTACTTAAATTTAATAAATTATCTAAATATGACTTATTTTTAATCTTTTTAATATATATCATTTTTAAGTATGATTTATTATATTTAAAGTAGGACGGCTGTCAAAGTTAAATTTCTAATTCCGACACGAACACAGTCTATACACCGGGGTTGAATAAGAACGACGTAGTTCTCGTCAGTTGAAATAGACTTATAACCCCCATATGGTGTAATTTTCGAATTTTTGTGTAATATATATATATATATATATATATATATATATATATAAGTGAGCATTGAAGTCAACACACAGAGGCGATAGGCTGTTTCATGCTAGAAGCAATCGTCAGCCAGCCTGAGTGTTGACTTCAATGTTCACTTTTATATTTACACACGCTCTATCTCTGATATTGAGCACTTTATCCCATAAATATAGCAAATTTTAAAACTATATTTCTTCATATATATATATATATATATATATATATATATATATATATATATAGGAATAGGTAGGATAAAATGGACATAACCGCACAATTACTCGCATGTGCGTAAGTATATTTATTCCTCATGTGCTATAAATAGAGTGCTCAACGTTATGGAACAGAGCTATATGTATATATTAGTGAATATGCATAATATCCAACGTCGATAACACTACTCGAAGTTTCATTCAGTCAATGCAATCTGCAGGCCACACCTATCTATCTACTTATATATCTGTCTATCTAAGTTTGTTCATATCTATTTGTCTATCTCAGTTTTTTCATCTCTCTGTCTATCTATCTATCTTAATTAGTTCGTAGCTCTGAACTTATCAGTCTCAGTTTGTTTATTATTTATTTATCTATCTCGGTTTGTTCGTTACACAGGGTAACATGATTTTTTCGTTGATAGCAACTGTAATTTCCTGTTTGCTTATGCGGAGAAAGTATGGGAAATGGCTAATATTTCCTTAAACTTTGCTTGCGTAACCAAGATAATGATATTTCTGAAATCCCATTGGGAAAAACTGGCGAATATGAACATTCTCGTTCACGCAAAGTAACAACAAAGCGGTGACATATGATTCAAAAGTACTATTTATTTATTCTAGGATTACACAAGAGATACTACAAAAAATTTAGAAGTTAGCAGTTTTTCACGATTTAAACTTATACTATAAATTACTTTCGCGACTCTGCTATCATGTTTGCGTTAAACGATCCTTGGTAGCAGCCTCCAAAGTTTAGTATATCCTGGTAGAAGCGCTTGCCTTGCACCTTGTAAGTTCGTCTCCCCCACCCGTTTTCTTCTGGAATTTATCAAAATGAGAGTCAAGGTTATGGACTTTGAGGGACATTCCGAACCCCATATTGCCGTAGTTCTTCACCAGGTCCTAAACAAGCTCCACATAGTTTTCGGTCTTTCCCAGCCCTGAACCATTGCGACAAAACTGTTCCATGTTGCTTCCTAGTGAACTTCTTGGTAATTCCTGGGACTATATGATCTTTATTTGTGGTCCGATGATGGCACCGGCTTTGTCTTTAGCCGTAGACATCTCACAGAAGTGGTTACTCAATGAGGAATAATCAAAACGGAAGTTGGAAATCAAAATGGTAATCTTTATAACATCAACATAATAAAATACTCGCCAGCGGCGTGAAGTAGGTAAACCACTGCTAGTGGTAGACTACTTAGACAGCATATTAACCCTACATACCATAGTTCCCAACGTATATATTGAGGATTCAGTGTTCATAGGTACAATATATTACATAACCCATACCTGGAGGGGGGATAGATGAATCTAAGATGTTTTCCCCATAGGCATTTGAGCGAGCGAAATTTGAAATCGGTTCACCAATACTCGCTATGCTACCTGCACATCCTAAACTAAATTTAATAAATGCCTGCATCCAAATATTCCGAGAAATGTCGTCATTTTACTACATTTCATCTCGTTTTCTTTCTTTTTTTTCAATTTATTAAGTTTTACAGAATGTTCATTTTTATCTTTTACTAATTTTTTTTTTCAAATGTAATTAAAACTTCTTTGGATTTTGTCAGTTTCATTAAGAAGAATGATTAAGGAGAATTTCAAAGAATATACATATAAAAATACTCCCTGGTTTTAGAAATATTATTTATTTATACACACACACACGCACACACGCACACACACACACACACACACACTATATATATATATATATATATATATATATATATATATATATATATATAAAGTAATTCATCGAGTCTGATAGAAACCTCAACAGAATGCAGAAAGCACTGGACGGCCGTTTCCTCCTATATTTGGGACTGCATCAGCAGTGCGCATGCACTACCGAGAACTGAAACCCTTTTCGTCACCGAGGTCCGTTGGTACAGTTGGTCTGACGTTTGCCTGATAACGTAACTGTCTGGGTTTCAATTCTCGGTAGTTGATGCGCTCTGCTGATATATTATACGGGAATTACAGTTTTTCAATTTTAAAATTTATATTTGGCATTGAAAATAAATGAGATTTGTATATATATGCAAAAAATATTTGAGATTTGTAAATATTTTTTTTATCTTTTTATTAAAAGGAGATTACTTGTTCTTATTAAAAAACGTAATTTACATTAAAAAATGATCTGAATCAAAGTATTTAAGCAGATATTTATTTTTATGGCTACATGTAACCATCAATTCATTTCTGTTGTTTAATAAGCTATGGTTATTTAAGTGTTTTAAGATAACCAATTTTTTCTACAAGACATGATAAATCTATTTCCTTTCCCGTTACAAGATTTGCCTCTCGCTACAATATCCCAGTTGATAAAAGGTGTATTACGATCATTCTTTAATTGCCAGAAATGATTAGAGAGAGCAGTACTGTTCTTGTATTTTTTATTCAAAGATAGAAGAAACGAAATTTCCAATGGTTTTCATTGAAACCAAAATAAATCAAACATCGTTACCAGAATGTATGCTAGCTCGGTATACAACATTATCGGTCATGCATTGACCGTTTAAGGGACAAATCATATTTTTTAAGCCGTTGCATTTTTTTTTAATTACGTTGTCTTTGTTGGAAATATATTTGTTTAATACAATTTTGTTATGTTGGGATATAGATTTATCTATTTTATTAACACAGCTATAGCTGATCTTAACATTTTTTTAAAATTATTTTTAGTGCTGAATTTTATGAGCGTTCTTAAATACAAAAATATTTGAAAAACCTCTGACATTCTTGTTCTTGAATATAAATACTTGTTACAAACTAAAATCCTAACATTTGGCTGGATAAAGTCCCTCGTAGGACGAAACGCGTCGGTGAAGATAAGTTTTCCATTTGTCATTATTTATTAATTTCTATATATCAGTACGATGTTAGATAATTGAATGAGACAGTTGAAAAAATGTGTAACGCGTTTCCTCCTCTAAAAGGACTTCTTCAGGCTGAAATATGGATCTTATTGATTGAATTATACATATGTAGGGAGAAAAGACATAAACATTATAATTGCGCACTGATGAGGAACACCGGATATGAAGGAATGCTATGTTTTATAATTTTTATTTCATATTTTTTAAGTTTTATAATTTTTAAGTTTTAAAATATTTAATTTCAAATTATCGACCTCTGACGTGTCTCGACTCTCAACTCTTCCGTTTCCCCAGTGCTAGTGTTTTTGCTTGTTGGTTTATTATTATTGCTTTTAGATATCCCTACATTGCGACTATAGGAAATATGCCAAGAAAGGTGAAATGTTGTAAGAAGTAATAAAAATCCACCAATAAACCAACAATAAAAAATAAACCACCCGCACAAATCAAACCAACGTGTAACTGCAGACAAAAAACGAATATCCCTTAAACGGAGATTACTTGCAGAACAATGTAATATATCAAGCCACTGTAAAATCAGCAGATAACGAAGAACAAAATATACATAGGAGTAACTGAAGGACCTTGGAAACAAAGAAAATACGCACACAAACATCCTTTACAAATAGCAAATATGAGAACAGCACATGGCTTTCTAAACATGTACAGGAATTTACAGCACAAGCGAAATCACACAAAAATATCTTAGAAAATTAGGAAAGAAGCATCAGCATACAGCAATAAACCCCAAAACTATAAACAGTGTCTCGAGGAAAAAATACCAATAATTACTTTCCTAGAATAACATAAGTTACTGAATAAACGATCAGAACTCATCTCAAAATGAAAACAATTTTTACAACCTTACTTAAAAATCGAAAACTAAAAACAAACAAAAATAAATAAATAAAATAAAATAAAAAATAAATTTAAAATATTATTATATAAGTATAATAAATTAATCCAAATCAATAAATACGTAAATAAATAAAGTAAATAAGAGAACTTCAGGTTTAGCAAAGTTTCTTAATGCCTGGATGGTCACATCATTTCAGGCTTAATGGCGGTTCGTATCGGATACAGGGTCGATTCCTGTCAGAGGAGGCATATTTTCTACGAAATTTCTCGAACATTCAGGCTGGCAAATGTAATTAATACCGTTTAATAAAAAAAAAAACAGAGCCTGTACTCAAATAAGTGTATGCATAAAAAACGTTTAAACAGAAAAAAAAAAAAAATATATATATATATATATGTGTGTGTGTGTGTGTGCGTGTGTGTGTGTGTGTGTGTGTGTGTGTGTGTGTGTGTGTGTGTGTGTGTGTGTGTGGCGGGAGGCATGTTTCATTAAAAACGACAAACAACGTTGGCTTTTTGCTTTTTTGCTGCCTAAATATACAACTATATATATATATATATATATATATATATATATATATATATATAATATGTTTTTAAAAGATATTTAATTTCTCGTGAAATTCCTTATCTGACTTCAAAAGACAATTTTATAATATTCAACTAGGCAATATTTTTTGTAAGTTCTTATATAGCGTCAACTGAAATCTTGACATTGTATTCCCAATAACATTATTATTGCGAATAAAGTCGTTGTTGACGCGCGCTGATGAAAATATATCTGAAAATAAAAAGAACATCATCAGTCGACCGTATTCAAGGTCATTGAACCAATGTGAACGATCCTTTCTTTAGCTGTATAGTATGAGCTACAGCAGTTTTGAATACGGAGCTACTTTCTACTAGACCTGTTGCCACCACAACGCGAGTGAACTCAGTCTGTCCTGCTATTTATCCATAGCTGTGGGGAAAAGAGGATTCATACCTTTCATTTCGGTATTAGCACGTAAGTGAACGTAATGGATCCGAATGGGAATTCGAACTGGGCCCACCGATTTCTCAATTCGAGCCGCTATCCATTACTCCACCGTCCTCATTAGTACATTAGCACTATGCGTTTGTTGTGCCGACAACTAGGCACGAGATAATAAAAATGTATGTGTCATAATAAAAAAAAAACTACCAACTACGGGTTATTTCGTGGTTGGCAGTCAATCAATGTGTTATGGGTAAAAAGTATAAATTTCAAAATTTATGGAACTATTTCTCCTTTTTCGACTCTGTTGTATTGAGTTTAGCTGATTACAGAACGAAGAGAAATGAAGAGAAATAGATAAAAGAAAGATTTTGCCCATAACATCAGCATTCATTTTCTGTAACCTGGTTTCGATCACTGATCTCTGGATTCATATATGTTGTTTAAGGTTTTCATCTAAGAACGAGATAACGTTTATTGCATTCCTTTATTTTTTTTTACTTTTTACAATTTTTATCTTCTGCAATTAACTTTTTAAAGTATTGTTCTAGCTATCTTTTCCGTGTTCTTTCTTTGGGATTCTCATTCTGATTCTTTGGATTCGGATTCTGATTCTTCGGATTCGGATTCAGATTCTTCAGATTCGGATTCTTCAGATTCAGATTCTTCGGATTCGGATTCTTCGGATTCGGATTCTTTCGGATTCGGATTCAGATTCTTCAGATTCGGAGTCTTCAGATTCGGATTCTTTCGGATTCGGATTCTTTAGGATTCGGATTCTTTCGGATTCGGATTCAGATTCTTCAGATTCGGATTCTTTCGGATTCGGATTCTTCGGATTCGGATTCTTTCGGATTCGGATTCTTCGGATTCGCTTTCGGATTCGCTTTCGGATTCTATTTCGGATTCTTCGGATTCGGATTCTTTCGGATTCTTCGGATTCGGATTCTTCGGATTCTAATTCGGATTTTTCGGATTCTGATATTTCTTTCCATTTCCTCCCCTTTTTTCTTCGTTCTTTTCTTTACTTCTGTAATTATTTCCTTTCTTATGAATCCCCTTTTCTTCTTCATTCAACCGAGTCTTTCTTTCCCGTGTCTGTCTCCAGTGCCACTCTTTGATGTCTACGACTTCTAATCGCCACATGGTTGCCGCAATCAAAGGCAACTATTATAAGGGCACAGTAGACATGCAATGGTGCGTCTTTCTAGCAAGCACAATTAGCCTTAAACACCCGGCTTTATTATTGAAAGACTGTTACATTCATTGTATTATACTGTTGTCGTGGAGAAGCCTACATGATCAAATGACTCAGAGGGCGATCCTATCGGGAATTCTAAACTCCTGGTAGCTCTACCTTAGGAAGATCGAAGGCGAGAACCCAGACTCTGTTGCAGTTTCATAACTCTATTATGCATGTCCCATTCTACATGTGCCGTAAAGGAATGTCATGAAAGCAAGGGTGTGTATCACTTCCTGGAAAGTTGAGGTCCACCTTAAACAAATTAACGCCATCGGCACTTTCTTCTACTCTGACTCTCTTTGAACTCCAACCAATTCTTACAAAGCCAAACAGCGACAAGAATTTGATGACGCGAGCAGGTTCTGGCGTTGGCGGCGAATGTAGGCATCAATGCTATCATCATAAAGGAAGCAGTCAGCAAAGAAATTAAAACTTGAATACGAGATAAAGTCGACTACGACATTCATTTCTTTCAATCGTGTGACCATTGTAGAAATAGATGACTGTCTGCTATCCATTCCAAAGGTTTCGCTTATCCGCTAGAACTAATCGGCTTTGTTCAGTCCAATTATTACCATTCTTCTTTTCTGTGTCATGTACCATCAGAACGTGGAAAAATATGACTCTCCACAATTTGATATGTTTGGTGCTTTAAATCGATCTTTGCCCTCTTAACATCTCCCCTTTGCGCTTGTTCTAAACATATCGTATCAAAACCCAAACTAATCTGCTAATAGAAAATAGCATGTTTTCCCTCACGAGATTAACGTACAGACACTGAGCAGAGGAACTATGTTGATGACATAAATGTACATATTTGAGATAAGGATAATCTTGTATTCAAGATCATCCTTAAGAAAAAAATCAACATTCTTTATAAAGCGTTCCAAGAAGTAGGACTTAAGATTTCAAGTGATGGCGCATGCGCTGAATCCATCTTAAGAATTCAGAGCGTGGAATTAATAAATTCTACTTCAAATAACTCGATGTATAGATCAACTTTAACAAATCTAAGCAGGAAGAAAACTGAAGACAAGGTAGGTTGCTCTAAAAGAACGTTTGTACTGCTATGAGGATTTTTTTCTTTTTATCTGCCATGGCCCCACAGGACGCAGACGATCATAACCCTCCACATCTTCCTGTCCTTTGTAGCTCTTAATAAATTTTGTCTTTTTGCTATTTTACCTAAACCCTGTTCTGCCATTCATTTACACAAGCTGACGAAATATGTCATGTGATTTTTCTTCAGCCGCTCTTTCCCTGTCTGTCCTGTGAGTATCTGACTTTCCAAGCCCTCCTTCCTCACTACGCGCGCCAGAAATTTCAACTGTTTCATCCTGATTTAAATATAAATTTCTTTTTTACTTCCATTTTCGCTAAAAGCTCGTCGTTACTCACATGATCGGTCCATGGTATCCTCGGCATCCTTCTGTAGAACCACATTTCTATTGCTTTATCCTTGAGGAGATTGTCCAGCATCCATTGCCTTATAGGAGGACAGATAGCACGAAAGGATTCAGTACTACTTTCTTTGTTTCTAACCAAGTTTGTATCTGTTAATACAATATACTGTTTTTTTGGTGGGGGGAGGGAATGCATTTTCGGTTAGTCAAATGGGTTTCCTTGTTGTACTTTCCGTCCTCTGTTTTTTTGTACTTTTTTGATTCTGGTATCCCCGATTTGTAAATCTGCATTTTGGACTCACTCTTTTGCTGATAACCATGCTGTCTCTCTTCTTGCAGTTTGCGTTTAGTCCTTTCTTCTCGCTTTCCTTCGCTGCCTTCGGTAGGAGCTTTTGTAGTTTTTTTTCCGTGTTTGCTAACAACTGCATATTAAGATTGTGACCGCCAACAACAAATCCCGGCAGGACATCTAATTCCTTTGAGAAGATAAAGCCTTTTCGTAAACCCCTTTATATTTTTGCGTATCCGCTGAACTCGTTTTCTATCCTTATGCAGGAGGTTTGCTGCTAGGATAGATTCTTGATTATCTCAATGTCCTTCCCAAATATATCAAGGTTGCTATGCTACAGAACCAAGGTGTTAAGCATAAATCTTGTGCCATGTTTTTAAGTAGCCTTACTATATGCAGACTCTATTATGGATGCTATACATGGTTTCCAACTCGTATATACTGTCACATATATACAACCGTTTTCTCAGATCGGGTTCCACGTTTCTCGCATGTTCTGTCCATGGCATTCTCAGCATTCATCGCAAGAACTGTTCTCTATTGTTTAACGTCTCTTCTTATTTGAGTGGTCCACCCTTTTTTATACAAATGAACTCACCCAGTATATACATATACTACTGCAAGAGCGAGACAAGAGTAAGACAGAGCAAGACCGCCGAGTCGAGTCCCGAGTGACAGAGTAAAAGGTTGTAGGTAACCGGAAGAGTGAGGCTGAGGTAACAGCGTTGTAGGAGTCACGGTGAACGAGCACGTAGACTCAGTAAGAAGTCATACAGCGATACTTCAATACCAAAGACTGTATATGTATTTTGCTACTAACCCGTATTCCTGGAACTACTAACCTGCTTTACCAGTTTGTATTATTACGGTAATACGTTATTTTCATATATTCATTCCTGGCGTTTGTTATTTATTGGTACCGGATTTCAACCCGGAATCTACAACAATCTGAAAGATTGATATCACTACCACAGTTGAAAAGTTAATTTCTCTCCCGCATTGATTGAAATCTGAGTAAAATAAAGAGAGAGATATTAGCTATTTAGTTACACTATTTACATTCGGACTAATGTCCTCATCTTTGTTGTTGTTATCACAATATTTGGCCGTTGTGTCCACCGGTCTGTATTGATCCTAGTTAACTACTTGGACTCTGTGGGAAAAGCGTGATCAATAACCGATCAGTGGTAATAAATAAAAACAAGACAAAATATCCCTAGACATGAGCAGTGGAACGAGAACAGTCTATCCCTGTCTATTAAATAAATGATTCAATAAGGGATCCCCTGTAAGTTAACCGGATCGATATACACCTGATGAGGGCTCAACGGCCGAAACGTTGTGATAACAATAGCAAAGATGAAGCCAATTGTTCAAATGTATATAATGTAAGTAAAAAAAAATAAATTCACATCCCATAAATTCGGACAGAAATATGTGCCCCCCCCCATTTATGTCCATCACACACACACACACATTCTCTCTCACTCTTTTCTTTCTTTTTGTTGACATCTTTCGCAGTTCTTCACTATTTCAGAACCCATCACAATATATATATATATATATATATATATATATATATATATATATAAGTGAACGTCGAAGTCAACACTTAGAGACGACAGTCTGTTTCTTGCTAGACGCATACGTCAGGCCGAAGTGCTGACTTCAATGTTCACTTTTATATTTATATTTACATATGCTCTATCTCTGATATTGACCACTTTCTACCATAAATGTAGCACACCTATACTTTTCATATAAATATATATATATATATATATATATATATATATATATATATATATATATATTCAAATATAGATATGTGTGTGTGCCTGTATTATTTGATTTTAATCTTACATTGTTTTTATCATTATAAACATTATTTTATTTGATACATATGTTTCAGTGGACATCCTGTTTTTCTTTTATATTTTTTTAAACAATTCAATTAATGTCCATCGATATAAACAACAGCTTGAAGCATTTCCGAGACAATCGATAAATAAAAATTGGCGAATTGAAACATTCAAACATTTCTACCTAATAAAATATTTTATAGTAATATTATTATATAGTAATAAAAATAATATCGCATTAAAACTTTTTAAATTAAAATAATATCGAATTAAAACCGCTAATTATTTAAAAGTTGCCTTGTTTACGTGTCGAATACGAGAATATATAAGCAGATATAGACATCGGAAGTCCCAGAGCTGAACGGTTGAAGCACCTCTGACTAAAAGGATCCGAAAGATACATTTTCTTTATTAAGACTTCTAGTTGTATAGTCCGGACATTAATTTTACTTTTTAAAAAAACGGATTTTCCACTCAAACCTGTACATACCAATAAAATAACGTTTATAGGAAAGGAAAAAAGCGAAAGAGAAATAAAGAGCTCTTGAAGCACTTCCATTTAAAACAACGTTATAAATCTCCTTCTAATGTAAGTCGAGACGCCATTTGTAAGGAGGTTATCAAAGAAGTCTCTAGACACCTTCTAGGTCAAGGGGGAATTACTAAGTTACTAAAACCTCTCTGAAGGTTACTCTAGGAATTGAATTCTGATGAATTTGACATAAAAATAGATTGCTTTAATTCCACCTACAAGATTCAAGTTAAATTAATTAAAGTTTCAACTTTGTTAAAGTCAGAGAAACAAATAAAGCGTTTCTGAAAAGTTGTAAACGCATTATTCGCTGATAGAACTAGACACCGTATACCTTCTCACAAGTTTGGTTCTAGAGATTACTGGCGGTTCCGTAAAAGTGTTTTGAACAAGAGTATATACTTAATCCCTCCACTTTTCAATCAGCAGGATGCTTTGCTCGGAAATTCTCTTCCAACACTACTTTCGACTTTTCAAGAGTATCCATGTCTGATTTCTCCACTAGAACGGAATCTCTACTGAGTGATATGAACTTAACCGCGTCTACGATTTCTGCTATCATCTTCAAACTAGATATCCAAAAGGCTAGCGGACTTGACGGTATCCTGAAATCGGGTAATATGTTTCCAAACTAATATCTATTCTATCAAAACTCTACATCAAATGCCTTATATTCCAGTTTGTTGTGGATCTTCTTCTGTACCTCCTGTCTTTAAGATCTCTGGTGAACCTTCTGATCCCCTGAATTAATCCTAGCAGACTTTTGTCTTTTTTTAGTGAAGTACTACTTCCTCTAATCATCTCTGAATTTGTTAAGCATCTAACTTCACAAGGTCTTCTTTCGTTTCTCCAGGTCTACCTCTAATGTGTTATAGGTTATTATCGAATGTGTCTATCAGGCTTTAGGTAAGAGAGAGGAGAGAATTACCTTTAATTCTCACTCTCCTTCTCTATCTCTCTCTCTCTCTCTCTCTCTCTCTCTCTGTCTATCTACCTCCACTTCTTTCTTTCTTTATTTTTTTCACTGAAACCAATTAGTGATTTATTTTCTCTTTCCACGAGATCAAAACGAAATAGTCTATTGTTTATGAGATATTGACAGGTCGTAAGTCTTGCGAGCTAACGAAGGCAGGGAAAAAGGATAAGCACAATCATAATCTGATTAATAATAAGAAGAAAAAATAATATAAAGTAATCAGTACATAACAAAATCAAATAAATTGTATATATATATATATATATATATATAAATATGTATATATATATATATATATATATATTCAAATAAAAAGAAAGAACAGTAAGATATGTGTTCTTATTGATAATTTTTTTATTTTTAAAAAATAGTGCTCAATGTAAATTTACAGGGCATTAATATTATAAATTAACTGATTCAAAATATGTTTTTTCGCTACACAGTAATAACCATGTTTCAAAAATGGAAGCTAAAAACTTTAAATTTAATTTTGTAATTAAATTAAAAACAGTTCCATTTCATCCTGAAGCGAATTTTGGAGTAACTTATTTTTTAAAATTTACAGAGTTTTAACTGCAAGGGAAATTCATAATTTACGGTTACCAATGATACAGAGAAATCCAATCATCCTGACAATGGGTGGTAGCGTGTTCATTTTTATTAATTATTGTTGTATCAGTTATTTGTTACGTTCGAAATAGGATTTAGGTACGGGTGGGGATGTATTTTTCAACGAATTCTGACATCCGTTAATGGGTTTTTGGGTTGTTTTTTTTTTTAAATTTTTTATTGTTAACGTCAAAAATTCTTTATATATATATATATATATATATATATATATATATATGAAGAATTATAGTTTTAAGGGATAAATTGCTCAATATCAGAGATAGAGCGTATGTAAATATAAATATAAATGTGAACATTGAAGTCAACACTTCGGCCTGACGATTGCGTCTAACATAAAACAGCCTGTCGCCTCTGATTATTGACTTCAGGGTTCACTTTAGTGTATATATATATATATATATATATATATATATATATATTTTTGACCTGATCACAAAGTGTTGGTAATGGTGCCCAAAAATACTACAAAATATCAACTTACATCGACAACGTTATAGTAAGGGACTAACCACATCCAAACCCCTACAAGTTTTTCTGAAACTGAAAACTAAACAAACAACTGAATTAGTCTTCTTGGTGCCAATGAGAATATTAATGAGCTCAACTGTAATCTTTTTCTAAAATCATAACTGCAATTAACTTTCAAAATAAATCAGGAAACGTCCTTTTCCGTCTGACTATTGCAAAACATTACCATCTGAAACTTCTTGGTTAGTCTCACATAGGAATTATTCTAGAAATATAAGTACCAGCAAAAAGCAAAGGAAAAAAATGGAAAATGTAAAGAAAAGAAAAAAAGACAACTTATGTATCTAAAATCAAAAGGTAAAACAAATGATTACAGAAGGTGATAAGTTCACTTATTGTCCGGTCCTTACTCCACCCCGGTCTTTTGAACGGCAATAAAGGATTATCCCATCTTCTCATTCCTTTTCACTACCAGTAGTCCCTTGGGTTTTAGTCGCATTATCGCTTTGCTAGGGATGAATTGATTAAAGCACAGTCTAAGAAAATGCTCATTTTGTTATCATATATATATATATATATATATATATATATATATAATAAATCCTAATGAACCAGGAACAACCTACCTAGGTTTCACCTAAATGGATCTTCAAAATACCAATTTGTTTTCATATACTATCAAGTTGAGCTATCCGAGGTTTTTTTACCAACTGAGTATTACCATTAGTATAATATATATATATATATATATATATATATATATATATATATATATATATATATATATATATATATATTTAACAACTGCAATTGTGTAGTGATTTTCACATTGCTCATTTACTAAATATTGATTGTACATGTATTTTTATTGTTTTTTTTTGTTTACATTGTTTTTCTCAATTTTGTGCCTTACTTTTGGACGATCCTATTTTGAAAATAAATAAATAATTGTTATAATTCTTTTTCTATCCTTTGCAAATGATTCAAATTTTAGTATGTTATTATGGATGATAACGACTACCAGTTGTCAAAATTTCAGCTTAGGTTTTAAAATGTTGTCCATTAGTTTTGGACGCTACTGTATATATATATATATATATATATATATATATATATATATATATATATATAATCGCTACACAATTTATTTTAGAATATTACCCCGAAAAGATGTGAAAATCACTACACAATTGCAGTTGTTACCTATATATATATATATATATATATATATATATATATATATATATATATATACTAATGATAATACTCAGTTGGTAAAAAAAAACCTCGGATAGCTCAACTTGATAGTATATGAAAAACAAATTTAAAAACAATATTTACCCTACAGACATACAATAATTTAGCTACGCCATGTTTTTTTAGTTTGTGTCGCCTTGCTTAATCAATGCCTTAAAAATAAGCCGTTTTCGTCTTTGACGCGCAGAGAAGAGCGATAAAATAACAAAGAGCAAACCACGTGTTAATTTACTTTAATTCTCACGAAGAAGTAATGTGAAATATAATATAATACTGTAACGTTAATAGTCGCGTCAAACAAAGTGTGCCACATATACTGCAGTCATAGTAATCCTGGGTATGATGATAAACTACATCCGAAAGCAAGGCCCCTCATCGGAAGATTAGAGGTTTTGTGGACGGTGGAACCACCTCTTCATTGTTGTTGTTCCTAGGTCCACTCTGACCCTGGGGTGGTAGCACCTGTTGGGGTCCCAGTACAAAACACTATGAAAGTATAAAAATATTTTTTATAGGCTCATGAGAGAGTAGTTTCAGCTATAACAGTCCAAAGAGCAGTGAAAAAAGACTAGAAAATGGAATCGTACGTGAAACGTTTGAGGCACCTTGTTACTCTAGGACAGAAAGTTAGAAGTTTCTAGAGGGCGAAGTTCATCTCAACTAAGTTGGAAAATGATCCTGGAATAGTAATAGTAATAATAATAATAATAATAATATATAATATATATATATATATATATATATATATATATATATATATAATATATATATAAACCTTATTTCAATCCTTCATGAGCTTTCGATCTTTAGCTATGATTAATTAATGATGAACATGTCATTTTCGTTTATGATCGATTTCATCACGATTCTTCTGTTAAAATTCTTATTGCTCAATGTAGTGTCCAATAGTGTTATAAAATCCTCGGAAAATTCCAGTAATATATCTTTAATCATTTTTAAGATACAAAGCTTAATCTAACAAATGGACAGTTTTGCTTTTACACGATTTGGACAATTTCGCGGTTACAAACGAGGTATATAATTAATAATTAAAATAAATTGTTCATACTTGTTTAATCTGTAGCTGGAGTTTTATGGAAATTTTCATCCAATACTCGCGAGGTTTTTGTGAACTCATGTATACACACACACACGCGCATATATATATATATATATATATATATATATATATATATAGATAGATAGATAGATAGATAGATAGATATAGAGAGAGAGATTGAGAGAAAGAGAGTGAGAAAGAGAGATTGATATATTTTTTTACTGTTTATAGGCCGTTTGCAAGTTATTCAAAGGCAAACAATATTTTTAGTTTGGAAGGCTTTTATTACTTATGAATTACTGATGCATATTCTTCTAATTGACCAATAGTTGGAGCGGAGAAGAGGTCGATTCATGCCTTTCCCAAAGGTATTTGCGCGTACGCGACAGAAATTGAAACTTAGCTCCCGGATTCCAATTCCGAGCCTTTATCGATTACACCATCCGCACACCCAAGCTTAAAGCACCTGGCATTTCCAAGCGGTCACCCATCTAGCAACTGACCAATCTTAACTTAGTTGCTTAACTTCGGTGATCGTACGAGAACCGATGATTCAACGTGATATGGCCGTAAACCTAGAGAGAGGGAGGGGAGGTAAATATAGGTTTGTGTGATAGTGAACACTAGTGTTGTCAGCCGACATCGTAGATCACCTGCTGTTCGTTAATATATTTGAGTGTCGCGTAAAAGATCTTGTCCCGACTCACTTCACAAAATTTAACTGACTCAACATCAGCATTATTGGCTGGGCAAAAAAAAATTTTGCGCACTTCATATATATATATATATATATATATATATATATATATATATATATATATATATATATATATTAGCCATTTCACCCGAAGCAAGACAATAAAGCCACTAAGACGCAAGGCCTTACTGGGTGTTAGAGAATATGAAAAAATATAATATAAAATAGACAATAAAAGAACAAGAATTAAAATTAAGAAGACAAAAGATAACGATTGACATTGCATTTAATTTTTTGAAGATCAAATGGGAAGCAAGAATCTGGAAGAGAGTTTCACAAGTGAGAGGGCGAGAGAAGAAACTGTTAGCATAGAACTTACAGTTACATCTGGCCATTTCGACTGTAAAATGATGAGACCTTCTCACCAATCGAGTAATGCGCTTAAATTCATCATGTCTATGTACCATAGAGGAAAGCAGTATTTATTTTGAATAATACAAAATGTGGCACGTCCAAGGGGGGGGATAGGGTAAGGTTGATCTTCAATCTGTCTTATCTTAAACTTAGTTAGCCACGATTACTGACCCAAACATACCACAGTATTCCTTCCGCCAAAACAACACATTCTTACTTACCATTCTTACTACAGTCACCATAATACCTAAAGTCTCTGTGTAGTTCTAACTAGTTCCCATATGTACAATTTGTCTGTGATGGGGGGATTTAATAACAGCATAGAGGAAAGTACATCAGAACAATTGCCATGAACGTATTTATAGAAAAGTAACAGGGAATCTACATTACGGCGGTGGGAAAGTAACTGAAGACGAGATGCCAGGTCAAAACCAAAAATATTGCAGTTTCTTCTTTGGATTTTATTATAAAAAATCTCTAAATATATAGCAGGAACGCCCGACCATATGTGACAGCAATATTCGAAGCATGGGCGAATGGTAGACTTATAAATATGTAAGATAGATTCTAGAAAAAAAAAAGATTGTCTAGCACGTGATCCAACTTTCCAAGCCTCACATCTAGCAATTGATTAGATATAATCTTTCCACTTCATTTAAGAGCATGACTCGAATTCGCAGGTTAATATTTTCTTTTGTAACATCTCACGGTGTTGGACCCTTACCAATTAGCGCAGTCTATTCTATGTTTAATTTATCTCCAATATTAAAATTGTTATAACTGATCCATACACTGAGGTATTGAATGTGTTTAGAATTCCATTAAATTCATAATCTGAATGTTCATAATGAATTCAGGGTATGTGCCATCATGACTTTCATTCCAATTCCAGACGATGTTCTGGGAAGGTTTGTCTTAAGTCTTACTTCTTGAAAGACTTGGAATTTTGATTTTGTGTTAAATGCCATTCTTATACTTACTCTGTATGCTTATGTCATCAGCATACTACGCCTCATTCTTTGTACACTGACCTCAGGAGAGAAAAAAAGAGCGCCAATTTTTTTTTTTTTTTTTTTTTTTTTTAAAATGTCGTCCGTAACGTTTAAATGTTCTAGACCCATTTCTTAATATGATTAGCAGAGAATATGAACAATAATTCTGTTTCTACAGTAACGGTTATCCAAAAATGCAAGGTAACCTGAGTATAGCTGCTAATTTTAATCAAACTATTGAAAGTATTAAAGTGATTCTCTAAGCGTAGCTTAGATGTGGCACAAAGCTGAAAGTATGGGTTACCCAGTGAGGATCAAACTCACTCGTAATTGTTCTAGCGAGGCAAGCTTGCTAACTTACACAACGTCGGGGTGAGCAACTATTAAAAATATTATATATTCAAATAAATTCCAAATTGTTCACTTTTACCTGAAGTCAATTTTTAGGAATCTGTTTGCCTATCACTATATTATATAACAGTATAGTGATATCTATATAGAGAAATTTGGGCCCCTCGAGGCGGTGTAATGGTTAGAAAGCTTGTCTCGCTAGAACAATTATGACTGAGTAGTGAGTTCAATCATGATTGGGTGCCTCCTACATTAGGCGTTGTGTCACATCTAATCTACGCTTGGAAAAAATAAACGCTATATAGAGAGAAATTATAACAGAGTTCATTGCAGCTCCATAACTGGATTCTGCATATTTTTTTGATTATTCTCTGTGTGAATATCAAAATACAAATAGACTGAATAAACATTTTGACAGCAAAATCTGTGGAATTAATTATAAGGCACCCTACATATATCTCGGGCAAATCTGAAATATTTGTTCAAATATACGCGAGATATACATAATTATATCGAAAAATAAATATTTTTTCTTTTTGTGTAAGATTAATGTTTTTTTATAGACTACGTGCTTACTGGTGTAACATCGGATGTTTGTGTAGTACAGTAGTTACAGAGTTAATTGCTTATCCAAATTGACTTATTCAAATTAAAGATTTTTTTTTTCAAATTAAAGATACTTTTATCAAAAAAGAAAAGACCATTATTCAAAATAAAAAGGCCATTTTTCATTTAACACGGTGGTCCCCAAACGGTGCGACACCTCATAGGTACAGCGGAAGACGATAGTGGGTGAGACGAAGATTTAGAAAAGTTTCAAAAAATTCATATGCCAAAAATAAATACTATTTCAAAATTTAAAATATTATTATGCATTACTTGTAATTGCATGTTCAAGTCCAAGTATAAATAGTTATAGATTATTATTAACCGATTTCAACATTGTGATATTTTTGCATTATATCAAGTATTAAGAATATAGTAACTAGGGTCTGCAAATTGGAGGAGAGAGTTATCAATGAAACTGTTCAAACTTCGAATCCGCGGTTATGTACCTTTAACCCTTACTCTGTATTTTTTTGTTTTTTATTTTAAATGTACTTTTTATAACATACAATTTGGTGAGATGCAAGCAAATTTCCATTCCAAAACTTCGGCCCAGAGTAAAACTGTTAGGGATCCACTTATTTAACATATTTTTTAAAGTAATTATGTCGTTACATAAGATGACAATACAAATTAACGAAGCTATTAATAAATCGAAAAACATTTTTGAATGAATCCATTTTATCGCTCTTTCCAGTATTAATGGACGGTTCCTTCGTAACTTTTTGTTTAAATTGTGGTGGGGGTGATGGGCATCAGCATCTTGATTATGACAATACTTTCTTTTCGAGATACATGTGCTATTCATTTTAACTGTTTCTGCTGTTGAATGTCCCCAAGTGATATTTTTACTGTTATTTGGTAGAGTTCTTTTTTTGTATTACATAGAAATAAAATGTCGCTGCCGACACTTGAGTTTGAACATAGACCGCCAGTTAGCAAATACAAGCGATCCCATTATTGAAATAAGTAGAGCACGTGACCATAGAAGAAACGCATACATATATATATATATATATATATATATATATATATATATATATATATATATATATAAGGGAGAATGTCTGTGTCTGTGTGTGTGTGTGTGTGTGTGTGTGTGTGTAACGAATGCACGGCCGCAATTTTCGACGGATTTGCACCAAAATTTACATGCACATGCTCCAAGTTAGCTGGAAGGCCAAGACCGACATTGGATTTCCCAACTCCCATCGATTCTGGAAATAATCGATTTTTTCATACTTCTACGACAGTTTTCATGTAGTTTGCGGCCATTTTGTACTGGCCAGAATGAGAGCCAATAGCTGACTGACACTAATCTTAACTAGCATGCAAAAAAAATCGATAGCTGCATTCGTCACAAGTGGGAAAAATTTAAATCTGCATGGCACTTTACTCCAATTGGCTCATTCGCTTGCTTAAACTCAACGTTGATTCTGATTCCGCAGAACTGGGTTGGGTGTAAAAAAGTATTTGTTGTTAACATTCTTATTTCAAAATATTAGCTCTGGATTTACATTGAGCTCTGAGGATTTCATCCTCCTTGGGATTACCCATACGGATTACCAAGTTTTTCATACCTAATATATATATATATATATATATATATATATATATATATATAGAGAGAGAGAGAGAGAGAGAAAGTAGCTGATCGGCTATTTCTACTCTATCCTCTATACTATGCAGATCGTTATTTCTACTCTATCCTCTATTACTATACGAACTGCTATTCTCGACTCTATTCACTATACTATTTCTCTATTCAGATCACTATACGATGGTTACTTTTCGAGTGACTATTATCGAGCAAGTACTAT
>CAHIKZ030001635.1:692500-700000 GCA_903632075.3 Acanthosepion pharaonis | reverse complement strand
ATGGAATTTAGGTCAGAACTTTGTGCGAGGTACGCCAACACCTGAATTTTACTGCCATTTAAGTATTTTGTAACAATTCGTGCCGTGTGTTTCAGGTCATTGTCATGTTGGAACATCCAGTGATGCCCCAAAGACAGCTTTCGTGCACTTTTTATATTTTTTAAAGAATAGCCGCTTTTTGTTCATAATATCCTGTACTCTCCATAGTTCCACTGGTTCAGAAGAAACAAAATATCTCCAGAGAAAAAGGATTCCACCACCGAAGGCTTAATTATAGGGAGGCTTTGTGAGCTTCATTCATTTTGCGGAATCAAGGAAGGTAGTTCGTCCGAGCGCTTTCCATGGAAGTGTCAATAGGGCAGTGAGAGTCTCGCCACATCCCCGCCCGTGAGAGAGAGGTTGAAGGTCGGAAAATAATTCGTCATCTACAAGGACTCGGAGACACTTTTGAACTCTATCGAGACTGAAAAGTGAGGCTTGGGCAGCTCCCACCCAAATATGACAACAGTCCTCCATTTTTGGTCTGATTCGGCTCTTGTAAAGGCAGATGATAGAGTGAAGCTGGGCAGGGAACCGATCCTTTTAACTGCATCTTTAGCGATGGGTCGTATGCACGAGTTCCATTTGAGGCCCAAAAGTCTCTCAACTTACGGTTCCTCCTCGAGGGAAACATCCGTTCATCCTAACTGACAGACTGAACAAGAGAACAGCGACGAAATTTTAGAGAAAACGGAAACAAAATGATCACTTACACGTAACATCAGAAAGAGACAGTTGAAATTTCCAGGGAAAATAATGAAGAAAGTGGACGTAGAAAATGTAACACTCACAAGGCAAGACATACAGAGGAGAGCAACTCATTACCTATCTAACGAGCTTGAGAAAATGGTTGATAGAAAAGGGATTAGGAGAGATAGCAAAAAGACAAAATTTACTAAGAGCTAGAAAGAACAGGAAATTATGGAGAACCATAGTCATCCACGTCCTTAAAGGTCACGGCTCAAAGAAGAAGCGTTAGAATATGTAAATATCATTTCTTAGCTATATTTTTAAAGACAAAAAATTGTAAAATTAAATTTGTACTTACTTTTCTTTTTTGCATGTAAAGAGTTATCAAATAACTTGGACCGTTTTTAAATGTGAATTAAGTTTAAGCGTCCAATGATTTTTTCTTTTTCTTTCAGATTTAACAACTTGAGTCTTTGGCAATTTCAACCATGGAAAGATTAACAATCAAACAACGTGTTAAAGTTATCGAAGCCTATTACGAAAATGGACGTTCAAACATAAATGCAATGAGAAGTTCCCAGGTCGCATCATTTCTCGAAAAAAAAGAGAAGTCAATTGGCCACCATGATCGTGCGACTTGACGCCTTTAGATTTCTTCCTTTCGGGTCATCTCAAAAGTAAGATTTATGCCAACAAGCCAACAATTCAACAGCTGAAGGATGAAATAATAAGGCATGTTGGTAAGATCAAGGAGCAACTATGCAGAGATGTCATCAAAGATTTTGACCATCGAGGAGAGGTGTTCCGCCGAAGCTTTGGCGGACATTTGGGCGATATTATTTTTCACACATAATTGCCATGACTTAAATAACAATCCAATAGAGAAATAAATAAATTTTCACCAATAACACTGATTTACTTACTACTGACTTTGATCCGTCTTAATGAAACACCCTATATTTTTTTACAATTACACTCTTCCCCTCCTTCAATGACAGATCCTTACCCTGTTCCTTCTCAATTCCGTACTTCATGTTTCCATTGCTAATTTTCTCACATACGTTTATATATAATTCTGGAGATGGTGTGATTTAAATCATGGAAATATTTCCGAAAGAAATATATTATTTTATACATTTAAAATGGATTGATTTTAAATGTCTTCCCGGTAAATGAGTTTAGCACTTATATAACTTTAATTTATTTATTTGTTACATTTGACGTTGAAAGCAAGTCTTAAGATGGCGAACAGTTCCTCTACGCCAAAGGAGAATAAGATTGTCAGAATAAAAACTGTAATGAATAGAGACAGAAATAGCCGTAATCAAAAGAGAAGCCAAAACAGTTTGTCTAGTCTGTATACACGATGTATATAATGACTCACCGACAGGTGTCACCAGCTGTCTTTCATACAAAATGTCTGGTGAGCTAGCCCATGGCGCCAAAGGCCAATGCTGCGAGGTAAAAGCTGTTTTCAGAGACCATGTTTAAATATAAACACGTGGTTTAACACGATGAGATTGGTGTTACATAATCTTTTGGAAAGAATATTATCATTCGTATAAGTAGACAAGAGGGGGGGATTTTTGTGTAGAAGAGGACGAGAGATTACAAAGAAAGAAAGAAAGAAAGAAAGAAGGAAAGATGAGCGGACAAATAAATAAATAAAGAGGACTAAGAGGCAAAGAAAGAAAGAAAGAAAGAAAGAAAGAAAGAAAAAAAAAGAAAAAAGTACCTAAACGAAAACTATAGACAAGAAGTATAATAAATATTGTTCTTATAGTAAATGTTATATTTTCGTAGCGAACCAGAGCAAAGTGACCAACACAAGCGGGTGAAAATAATATTCAACACTTGCTTAATATATTTCCATATGTTGGTTATCTCTTGTGTTGTATAACATTTTTTAAAATATCATATCTCTTATCCAGGATATAGTTAATCATGCTTCTTGGCATATTCTTGGTGCTTCCGATACCTTCTCCGCCGTTTTGATTTAAGATTCGCCGTCCTAGACTGGTTGCCCCTCAAGGCTAGAGAACCCAAACTACCTTCTTATTTTTAACCATTGCTGGTTGCCCGGGGTAAGTAATGGGTAGATTCAAGTCATTAGTACTAAAGTCCACACAAGACAGAAGGTCAGGTTTCACTTTGCTGTTGGGTTGACTTACCTTCCTCTCCCCTAATCACGGGGCTTGGTTACTGATGTGATACTTAACCCCTAGTCGGCACACTAGTCTGGATAGGAAAAGGTGAAAAAAAGATGCTTCCCTGACACATGAGAGAAATACAACTTGACGCGCTGGATTCGGCAATAAAGAAAAATGTTTACAATATTCGCTAGATTTCTTTTTCAGGGTGGGTGAGAAGGTATATCACACTTTTTTACACTTTGTTAGCATGTTCTCTGTATATCAAATAACATTTTAATTTGTCATCACTCATGCCATTCTTTCTTTTTTGTTTTTGAGGTTTGGGTAAATATTTGTAACTAGGGCAGGTATTATTAAGGCCGCTAACATACATTTGGAAAACCCAACATTCTGTCTACCAGCACATCCTACTACTACGGCATAATTATTCTCAGATAATGTTTCATTTTGTTGCTATTGATCTTAGCAGGTGTAACCGATCGTGAAGAATCTTGAAACTTTACAAACCATTTTTGACACGCTCGATTATTCACACCACCTTCTTCATAAACTGCACAAATATGTCTTTCTCATAACCAAATGTATATACAGAAAACGTTGCTTATCTTCTTCCGCCTTCACCGGTTGCATGAATAGACAAACAAAAAAAGTCTTTTTTTCCAATGTTTAACTCTAGAACATTAACCATCAATTAAAGTTACACCACTACTAACCATGGGTATATCCCCCCTAATTTTGAAAATATAAAAAAAAAGTTGTTTTTCTTTTCACCCAAGTACTTTCGTTCTTTTTAAAGATCATCTTCAGGTTTAAATTACAAACACAGACTAATTGTAACTGCAATAGAACCTGTTTTCCATTGTGATTATGTTTTTTAACCCTAGAACACTAACCATCAATTAAAGTTACACCACTAAGCATGGGTATATCATACCCGATTTTGAAAATATCAAAAAAAATATTAAATATAAATCTTAATTTGAAATATTTTACATGCAGGTACTTCAAACTTTGTACTTTGAGTTAACGTTAATAGGAACTGAAAAACATATTATTTAGGTAAGAAAATCAGGTACTGTAAATTGTAATTAAAAATAAGAAAATTTGCGCTGGGTACTATATACCCATGGTTAGTATTCTAGGGTTAAAGAAAGCTGTCATAATACAAGCGGTCCTTGTCAATTAATTTAGTTAAAGCTAAACGCTTCTAAGATTATATAACAACAAAAACAAAACAAACTTTATAGGACAGCATGAGAAATGGACATTCATTTGATATAGTGGGTGAAGGATAGGATAAGAAAGACATCAAGTAAACTACCTAACGAGTTTTTGTAACTAGATGACTGAACACGAATAAAGAGACAAACTTTGCTTGCAGCTACAAATGACAGGAATATGTAAAGGACCATGATCTCCCACTTCCCGAAAGGACAAAGTGAATAAATTGATTGATTTATATCTTCACGTTTGCAGAAAATATTTTTAGATGGTAAAAAGTTTTAGAAATAATAATAATGTAATGAAACAAGTCCTACTATTTAACCCATATCTGGAGGAGAACAGGTGGAGTCATCTCTTTCTCAAGTGGGGCATTTGCGTGTAAGTGAATATAATGAACACGACAGGTGTTGGAACTCGGTTCTCAGATTTTCAATTTCGACTTGTTATACATCACGCCACCCGCACATCCAAGCTAACAGTACCCGGCATTCCCAAGCGGTCACCCATCTAGGTACTGACCAGGCTCGGCGTTGCTTAACTTCGGTGATCTTAGGAGGACCGGTGTTTCAACATGATATGGGCGTAGGCCTACAGCACATAAAATAAGAAAGAAGACCACATCTGCAATTGATAGCAGAAGTTTCCCTGAGAACCAATTTCCGAATTATCAGCATATTATAAAATGCCTGAAGTGAAAGAGTCGTGACATATGTTATTGTTGGTAACTCACTGACTGGTTGTGATGAGTGCCATATGGAAGCAAATACTGCGAATACTATAAAATTAAATGAACATAAATAAACACAGAGATAATAATATGGAAAATAAAACTGTGACCTTACAGGCATTCCATACTAACAGGACTAATTAAAAGAGCATTTGCACAAGAAAAATATACATGCTGATGTTTGTATTATTTCTAGTGTTTTTTTTTTATTTTTTTTATTTTTTTGGGTGGAGAGATTTGTGTGTGTGTGTGTGTGTGTGTGTGTGTGTGTGTGTGCGTGAGCGCGCGTGTGTGTGTGTGTGTATGTACGCGCGCATGTGTGTGTATGGGCGGAATGGAATTAATCATATTCGCATTCGCTCGGGGTCATTAAATTCTTTAATTGGAGTTGATACTGTACTTGGAATGGGGGTTGATACTTACCCAAGTTTAAAAAAAAAAAAAAAGAAACACAAGTGGTGCTGTATTCACTTGAAGAAGACCGGAGAATGCGTCGACCGAAATATATTAATAAACACAGAAGATGATGATACCAGTGTAAATAATTGATTGAAGAACGACTTCGCTTTGTCTAAAAACTTAAAACAAAATGTAAACGATCGGGGCACGCAGCTATCAAAATGTGGCAATGAAGACATCAAAGCTGGCGTTATTGGTCTGAACTGTTCGTGAAGCAATGAAATTTCTTCCTGTCTAAAGCAGACATAAAAGAAGTAAAAGATAAAAAGGCCTATACTTCTACTCTGGAGAACATTTGATTACGGCTGTATTTCACCTCGTTAATAGATTTGCTTTAGATAAGAGGGATCGGGGTGCTGGGCAGAAATGAAAAATAAATAAATCCAGTGGAGTGGACAATAGCCTGATTCATCGCAACCTACGACCTTCTTCCCTTAATAGGCGGCAGCTGGTATAGCGAAGATGAATTAGGTGATTGGTCAGTAGACATCTGGTCGAGTAATCGATAGCAAACAATGAAATCCTACCCTAACATACTTTGTACAATGGTGGAGGCCTTCGCGCTTCGTTGAGCAAAACAGGTTTTTGAAATGTGTCTGAAAATGAGACATTTTGAAACATTAGCTTAGCAGATACCTCTACTTTGTATGAAACTCTCCTATTTATTTTTAATACCACAGTCTTATGGAGTTAGGTTTGATACAATTATTTGTTGTCTACGGCTTCGAGGTAAACATTAGCCTACAAGATACCTAAGCGGTGTTTTTATTTGTTTTCTTTTTGGCGGAGGGGTGCTTTATTTTTTTTTTTTTTTTTTTTTTAGATTTGAATATATTTTCCCGTCAAGTTAATATCTTTTATCCGAATTAAACAGGAATAACGTCGAAAGTTTTGCTAGGTTTCACTGGGGTAGTTTACAAAACGAAATTGCTAGCCTCACACATAACCGGTTTCAAATTATTGGACTTGAGAAACCTTTTTTACCAAAAAATTGTTCACATTGAAAGATTTTATAAAATTCGATCGGAAGCAACACGAGTTCTTCTGCCGAAGAATGTCGAAAGTTTCCATAAAAGTTGTTCTTCTCGTAGACCAAAGATAGAGAGCTCAGTCTTTCTTGCTATTTACCTATAGCTAGAGAGGGAAGAGAAGATGGATTCATACCTTTCCAAAGAATACAATATAATGAACTCGACTTGAATTCGAACTCCCCGAATCCTCACTCGTGATTCGCAGCCCATTATTCCACAGTGTCTCCCTAACAACAAAGATGATAATTATCGTAAAGAAGGAAATCGAAAAAAAAAAGTAAGGAAAAGGCTTAACCCCTTTTCTTTCCTCACTGGACAGACTTCTACCGAGTACTGAAAAAAAAATGTGCACAGCAAATAATATAGTAAACATCAAAATACCGGGTTTCATATATTAAATCGATAGCCAGCAGAAACTGCTAACATTCAGGCTTAGAACCCACTCCTCCTGCTTACAGAGGGAAGGCATGATGGACTTAATATATAGTTTGTAAGATCTTTAGGTCGAAATCTGAATGAGGCTACAACAGTATATCGAACATGTCAAAACTATATAATCTGCTATACTGATAGTTACTGAACAAATACTCAGCTCTCTCAGATCCAGATGTATTGAGTCAAAAATGTTTTTTTTTCCAGATATAAGCGGGTATATGTTGATTTTGTTCTTTATTTCAACCTCTGAATCGTCCTACCCATTTAGTCGGCGTGGTACTGACATTTAAAATGGTACATTACAGAATTCCTAACTTGAGGTAATAGAAATGTGATTCTACAGAAGGATGCTGAGAATACCATGGACTGAACATGTGAGCTACAACAAAATTTTGGAGAAAATGGTAACAAAAGGGACTTTTATAATTGATACCACAAAGCGACAGTTGACATTTCACAGGCACATAATAGGAAAGAAGGCTCGAAAAATCTGGCATTCAATTGAAGGCAGGGGCGACAGAGAAAAACCATGCATAACCTGCCTAACCAACTTGTGTAAATGGATGGCAAAACGGGGTTTAGAGGAGCTTAAAAAAGACAAAATATGAAAGGAGAGGAAAGTGTGGAGAGCCATAATCTCCAATGTCTTGAAGGTAAGGGATAAGAGATTTATAAATTTTCAAGGTTATTTGTGTGAAAGGTAACACATCTATCTCGGCTGGATTTTGATCTCGGCATGTCA
>CAHIKZ030001635.1:652500-687500 GCA_903632075.3 Acanthosepion pharaonis | reverse complement strand
GGTGTGACAGACCCCACCGTCACCCGCACAATAAGCGGTCTCAAAAGGAAGATTCGAAGACAGAAGATGACTGAAGGCAGTATTTGGGCAGTTTTACACAAAGACGTAGGCATATGTGTGTGTGCGAGATAGATGACTTTTTCTAATTTTACTGGTCTAATGATACCGATATTATAACCACTGGCTTTACTTGATCTTTCCAGTGACATCTTCTGATATAAAAACCTTAAACAATAAGGTTCTGTAGCACAAACACCAATACGATGTAAGTGTAAGTTCCTTGTCACACCGCTTCATGACAAATGGCATTTATGTTTTGTTCCTGACCATAGAATGGTCGAAAGAGCTGGGACCGACGAAGAGAATAATGCATAATTCTTTCATTGTCTCGAAACAATGATATTTTTTTCTCTTTTACGAAAAGTAAAATTTTCCTTTTCTACGGTTTATCAACCCTTTGCAGGTTATTTAAAGCCAGAAAATATTTTAGATGTTAAGAATTTTCTTTTTAAATAATAATGGTTTAGTGATACAAATCTTACTAATTAACCTATAACTGTAGTAGGGGAGGCTGTTTCATACCTTTCCCAAGGGTATTTGCGCGTAAGTGTATATTACGAACCCAGCGGAATTGAAACTTCGAGCAATTATCCATTACACCAGCCGCACATCCAAGCTAACAGTACCTGCTATTCCCAAACGGCCACCCATCTAGATACTGACCAGGCCTGGTGATGCTTAACTTCGGTTATGCTTAGCGGTATTTTATGTCCTGGCATGTTCAACCTCTCCAGACATGAGTTTGACAATACTTAATCCCCTATAGAAGCAAAATTCAATAACAAAAAAAAAAACACCTTGAATAGACAACAGCTCCAATTGCATAACTAAGCCAAATGTAGTGATTTGGCGCCCCGACGCAGGTAAATGTCTGTTGAGAAGATACGCAGTAGTAGTCCCCTCACCCCCGTTCCGACATCCACCCACACAAGCTTTTCAGATATATAGTCGGATGTTCTCAATATGCTCTGTTTCTTTTTTGTTTCCATTTTCCTTATGGTTACACACTCCGTCCATAAAAATCTCAGAATCCTTCTGTAGATCCAGATTTCTGCTAGCCCCAGTTTTCTCTTCATCTGTGAGGAGATTGTCTAGTATTCACGGCAATCAGTTTACTATATTCGAATTACGTGAATTCATGTCTCAAATTTTTATCAACAACGGTATTAACGACATTCAAAAAAGTGGAATTTTTATGGGTTTTAGTTAAACATTTTTATTTTTTGTATTGTTTTTTTTTCTTGAGATTAACACCTTCCCATTATTATTATTATTATTAGAAGTAGTATCATTATTATTTCTTTATTTCCTTTGATTTCTGTTGGATACAAATTTCATTACGGGTCCCAACCAGAGACCTAAGGTCAAAAATGCTATCAAGATATTTTCTACTTATCCTTTTTTTTTGTAAAAGAAAAAAGATCACACAGATTTTACAAAGCTTTTCGTAATGAATCAGCTGTATTTGTGAGTAGAATTTTTTTGTATTTCTTTAAGGCATGGGCTACCAGGAATCCCTTCGATTAGTCTATCTGTACCTTTTCTAATCAATCAGAGGGCTACAACTGGAATTATCGATGTCCTCGTGTGCCACATTTTTGAGATTTTCACTTGAAGATACTTGTAATTGGATAGTTTTTTGAAGATCTTCAAAGACACATTACAATCCACTGCGACAGCCATGTCAATAAGAAAGCACATTTTGTTTTTTTGGTCTTTGATCTCGATGTCTAGGCGATTAGCTTTCATTGTTCTGTTTGTGTGTATTGTAAAGTCGTTGAAAATTGGTACAGGTCCTTATCTCTCTAACCGCGTCTGGGTGATGTTCATACCATTCTCTTGCAGTTTCCTTCTCATAAAAGTTGCATATATTCCAGTGCAGATATTGTTTCACTCTATCATGACGAGTTTTATATTGAATGGAAGCTAACACCGCGCAACCTCATACAAGATGGTCAATTATTTCTGGATATTTATCACAGAATCCGCATTTCGGGTTAACACATTTTTTTCAGTATGTGTGATTGGTAACTTCTACTTAGCAAGCATTGCTTCTAGTCTGCTTTTAACCCTGCACGACGTAACTACTTATGAGTACAGGGTTTGTGTGCATCAGTTTGTTTGGTACGGTAGATCATTGACCATTATTATTATTATTAGTAGTAGTAGTAGTAGACCATCCCATTATTAATATAATTATTATGATTATAACTTACCTAACGAGCTTGTGTAAATGGACAGCAGAACAGGGTTTGGGAAACATTTTTTTAAGAAAGGCAACATTTACTAAAAATACAAAGGACAGAAGACTGTGGAGATATATATATATATATATATATATATATATATATATATATATATATATATATATATATATATATATATATATATATATATATATATATACAAACACACACACACACACACATATATATATATATATATATATATATATATATATATATATATATATAGAATAGAGAGAGAAAGAAAAGGATGATCGGCAAAAAGAACGGAGTGAAGAAATTTAAATATTTATTGATTTATAAACTTTTTTAGTTAATTTACTATTTTATATATGTGTGTGTGCGTATATATATATATATATATATATATATATATATATATACAAAGGAAACCAAACGGACGCTATCTATATATATACAGGGTTCGACGGATAAACTGTCGTCTAAATTATGTAAAAATGTAGATAACACTGACATCTCTGATATATTTAACAAAATTGCACGAAATATCTTGAAATATTAAAGAGTAAATTTATTCAATAAAATCGGCATTGGCTTCAATCACGGCCTCCAGACAACTTTGGCATCTCCGGCAACTCTTCTGGGCGGTCTCCTTGTTTAAGTTGGTGAATGTTGCCATAATTCTTGTCTTCGGTTCATCTTTAGTGTAACAAGAAGTTTTGTTAGTCTCCCGCTCAACTGCATCCCACACATAATAACCAAGGGGGTTGCAGTCTGCGGAGTTAGGTGGCCAGATATAAGAGGTGATGTGGTCGCAGAAATTGTCTGACAGCCATGAGTGGTTCTTGTGCAGATTCCTGTTAGCAGACATAGGATTTTCTAGTTGTCACCCTCTTGTCACAGGGAAGCACTACCTCCTCAAGGCACTTGATATAGGAGTCGTTGTTGAGTGTGTGGCCCTGTGGGAAGATGGAGGAAGACATAACGTTGCCATTACTAGTGATTACTTTAAACACCTTCGTGATCACCATTAGACTCATCCAACTCTTTCTGGATCCTCTGCACTGTCCTCAGACTGACACACAAACATTCTGAAATGCTCGTATTGGAGCTTCCAACGAAAATGCCAAGCCATCGCACACTGTATATATCGTTTCATTGGCGAGACATTCGTAGCCGAGTCAGCCCAGAGCAAGTCAGATCTAATCTATTCCTGCAAAGGAGGAAACAGTATTAAATCCTGCTGGGCCCGCGTCTTTTTCGTTAATAAGATTTCTAGAATATTCGGGCCGGTAGACGAATAGAAATAATTTAATAAATAAAAGGAGTCTCTACCCAAATATGGCTATCCACTAAAACATAACCTTTAAAAGGAATATATATATATATATATATATATATATATATATATATATATATATATATATATCAATGGTATTAAATGCTTGCTATCGCCGAAAGATCTAAAGCACACCAAGTGAAACTGGGATTTTCCTGAACGGGGTTCATAGTTTCGAACAGCCGCGAAGGGCCAACTTTCTTGATTAAGTCCCTCGAATCACATTGTTTAAAAGTAAAAAAAAAATGGGTCGTCTATTCAAAACATTGGTATCTATGAAAATAACGTTTGGAGAAATAGATGTATACGAGATTTTATAAACATCTTTCAGGCCGGCCAAATCCACTTCCACTTAAAATAATCTTATAATTTTGGGTCATTTGATCAGATTCGGGAACTTTTCAAGCATCTTAGTAAACACTCCCCACACACACACACACACACACACACACACACACACACACACATATATATATATATATATATATATATATATATATATATATATATATATAAGGAAAAAAAGGCAATAGGAAAACTGTAGTTTTAGTCGATGCGTTTCGTCCAATGTGGACTTTTCCAAAGCAAAAAAAAAAATTGAGTATAGTTCAATGAAGTCTGAAGTAAATACACACGGAAACCTACCAAAATCCATCAGCAACATAGTCGTTTTCAATTGCCTCATCCACATAATGAATTGAATATTTTCCTGAGTGGATTAGTTTCGGGGTCGGGAAATCCTTTAATAAAATATAAGCTTCCTTAGTTTGCAATTTACTGACACAATCACTTATACGTAATTTGTCAATAATAGATTTGCTGACACAGTTAATTCTATCTATCAGGTTAAAAGCAGTTGTGTCAATTTTCTTGTAGTCTTTAATAAGCATAGACTCAAGAAACTTGACTATTCGCCAAGCTGCAACGAGTAAAACTAAATATAATGACACTAATAATAACTTGTGCAGTTGTAGAAATCCTAATAATTGCCAATTGCAGAACAATTAACTAGTTCTCTAGTTTATCATAGAATTACTACACTAGAAAACACCAATATTTAAAAAAATTACATTGAAAGTACTGTGAAGACATTCAAATAACGTTGGCGTGGACATGTGCAATATTTCAACAGTAGTAATCATAAATACAAGACTTCATTCTCCAAGTATTTTTGGAGATTAAAGGAGAAAAACAAGACACCTACTGTTAAATGGGAAATAATTAAGAGAGCTCGAACGTGTAATTCTCTATATGTCCTTTGTTATTTATGTCTTAATGAAAATTTTGAAATCATTAGATTTAAAAACAAGGCCCATCCCTTAAACCAAATGAATGAACTCACTGTTAACTGTAAGCATAGCTAAAAATTTAACTTACTATAGTTGTAGTTATATTTTTGACGATAATGCAATGTTCCTGTTAGTTTAGTATGTTATTACTTATATTACCTGCTAATCCACATATCTATATACATATATGTATGGATATGTTTCTAATGCTGTTTGTTTGTATGTGCCCGTGTGTGTATTTTTATTGATAAATGTATATATGTGTATGCGAATTATATATATATATATATATGTGTGTGTGTGTGTGTGTGTGTATTTACATGTGTATATATATACTCAAAGATTAATGCTAATATTCAAAGATTAGATGCCAAGTGATGTAATTTTATGTGTATGTGGATTATATATATATGTGTGTCTATGTGTGTGTGTATTTGCATGTACATGTATATATGTATGTGTGTATATATATATATATATGTGTGTGTGTGTGTGTGTGTTGTGTGTGTATTTATATGTATATATATATATATATATATATGTGAGTGTGTGTTATTTGTGTATGTATATATGAATTTCAGTTTTATTGTAAAATTTAATATGTTAGAATTCAACAGAATGATTTCTATTTTAGTCTAAACCTAACATTTAGGCATTAATTATTATAACCAAGGTTTGTTGTCAAGTTTTTTTGAATTCACATATTGTATTTTGATTGGTCATTGCAGCTTATGTAACAGTCTTTCCCCTATTGAGGGGTGTTTGGTCATTTTGAACCTTTTAAAACTCTTTATTCTACATTCAACACCGTCACTTGATAAGACACCAGAAGTGTTGAAACAAAATAGCTATTTTTGTAGTGACTTTATAACATATTTATGCTATCATTTTTGAATAAATTATATTTGCTCTACTCTTTATTGAGCACTCCATTAAGAATAGTGTTTTTTTGGTTATTGGAATTTATTCTGTATACACCAATGTGTGTGTGTGTGTGTGTGTGTGTGTGTGTATTGCAAGATTTTTGAGAATTTCTTAAAATCTACCATTTATATCAATTCATAACCTGATTATTCCGTTAAATGTTTTCTTGGCATTTTGTGACATTTTGCCGCTGATTCCGATTTTTATTCAAGAATTTTACAACTTCAACTTGCTGAAAGCAGCAAGCAGGAAAAAAAAGTCTTTTTCATGGAAGCGAATGATTCTGAAAATAGAAAGTATGGAACATATATTGAGTCTGGAAGAACATGCCATCTCATTTCCATGATCTTTGGCTACGTCTGGAACCGGTTTTGGTATGCAGCCAATACACCGGTCAACGTTTTGGAAAAGTTCGTTTTTTATTTTTTTTGTTATTTTTATTTTCTTTTCTTCCAATATATCATTCGACGAAAACAGATTCTCAGTGCAACGCTAAGCAGCAACAATATGTCCACGTTCTTGCAATTCGTAATAAAGAATTCTTTTTGAATCGCAACAAACTTTTTTTCTCTCGAGGGAATTCTGTACGGATTGATTTGTGAAAGAATGATCTGGATTAAGCCACATTTCCATTGGACTCAGGTAATAAATCCTCGTTCCTCCGCCATTGATTATCTTGTCCAAACTTTCCTGTGTCGAGCACGAAGCGAGAGAAAAGTATTTAAACGCTAATCGATGTTCATTTCTGGAAGTTTATTTCGAACACATTGTCTTAGCTTCCGATATATCTCTCTTTGTTGAATGTTATCTGAAGCAGTAAAGATCTGAGTCAACTTCCAAGGTACTTGTAAGATTTCTCTAACACTAGACAAAAGACACCAGCGGGCACTTTTCAACCGATATGTGTACATACATGCATACATATATATATACATATACACACTTAAACACACACACTGACACGCACACACACACAGATACATATATATATATATATATATATATATATATTTTCATCTACAGACAGTTTCGCCGTATCACGCCTCATCATAGTTGCCTCTAGCAAATCCGGCTGAATTGCTATCAGTCTACCCCGTAGCCGTTGGCGCAAAGCAGGGATGAAATTGAATTTAAGCGTATTTATTTTTAGATAAACACACAATGACTGAGAGAACTCGATTCGCTTTACCGAAGAGCATATATATATATATATATATATATATATATATATATATATATATATATAAAATTATCGCAATCGAATTAAGTCGACTCCCCATGAAAAATTATTACCTGTAGAACATTTTCGCCTGGAAAAACACGATTTCAAAACCCACGCCAAATTCACTATAATTGAGAGAATAGAAAAGTTCAGAGCAGATAACATTAGAAAGATTTTATAGTCCCATGAAAATAAGTGGATACACCGTCTAAAAACACAATATCCAGCCGGGCTAAACCATAAATTTAACAATATAGATAGTACTAATATATAACTCAACAAATCAAAACCTACCCACATTTCTCACCCACACAAGACAGACATGCTTACGGAGGTGTTCAGACCTCACACTTATATACACACACCCACACGAATATACACACTTACACACATCATACTCACTCACTCCCTAATGAGCCAAATGATAACACACACCCACAGCAATATATACGCTTACATATATCATAGCCACTCACTCCCTAAGAACCAAATAACACACACACATACACTAAACAGAGACACATCCCCTCTCCAGGACCAATAAAATTGTCAAACTGACCAAGGAGATTCAGAGAAGCATAGATCCATCCAGCTCTTATCTCAAATAACAACTTAAAAGAGACTGTTTGACCGACACAAGGAATGTTAAAAGATTCATGTTAAAAAGATAAAAAAATTTTAAAAAAACAAATGAAAAGTACAGACAAAAGTTCATTTTCTCCATCAAGACATTCATTTCTGTAGTTCACTGCTACCAGCAAGCAGAAATATTTCTCCTCCCGATGATGGCCATTTTGGCTGAAATAAGTCGAGGAATCTAAATGAAATAATAAAAAAAAAAAAACGAAAGAATATTAATGTACAACACAATGTGTCTGAAGATTTTAATTTTTTTAATATTTTTTATTGTTCAATATATATATATATATATATATATATATATATATATATATATATATATATATATATATATATGTGAGGAGAATATCTCTAGCCGACGTATTTCCTTCTCAGTTGGACTTTAGCAAGGCAAATGTAAAAATTTTTATTGTGCAACAAGTATTTATGCACATAATAAAAAATACCATTACTTTATACAGAAATATATTTTCAAATTTCTCGACAGTTTTTTCACTTGTTTGAAACTCAGTCATTTTTTTAAATCCACTCTTATCAATATTTTAATAATTCCATGTTATTTTGGTGATCTCTCTCCTTTATCCAACATTGTTTCTTTTTACATTATTTACATAACCAGCATAACATTTCTCTAATTCCAGCAAATGATTGTAATGCTCCACTATTTTGAATTAGTATCTGATATTTAATATCAGATATAATACCTTCGACATTTTGGTTCTTAATCATTCAGATTGATTTTTTAAATTTTTATTTTAATGATTTATGCTGAAAGATATAAATATATTTCATTTTCTTGAAATATACATTTTTGAAAAAAATGTATATATGTTCAATAAATTTCTGGTTCATAAACATATTTTTCTGCTATGTTATCTGATATTTTTACTGTGTCTGTCTATCTTTTTATCTCACAAGGATATGTTAAAAAAATTTGTATATATTGTATTTTGTATATTACTGCTAGGAAAATTGGTTCAATGTGTTGTTTTTATATCTAGACTATTTTACAAAGTTATAAGTCTGTTATTAGTCCAGGCATATATATGTATGTATATATATATATATATATATATATTACATAAAAGGTTAATGGTCACAGTTTGAATCAGATCAGGAAACAGTAGTATTAAAAGACTGAGTAAAAAATAACATGCAGAGCTTTTAACTTTAAAAATCAGGAGCTAAGTTGAAACCGCTACCTTGGTTTCAATCTTGAAAAGGTTGAAATTAAAATAAGGGATTCAACTAACCTCCTCAATGTGTGTATATATATATATATATATATATATATATATATATATATATATATAGAGAGAGAGAGAGAGAGAGAGAGAGAGAGAGAGAGGGGGATTAATACAAATATAAAATTTGTCACTTAGCTGATTGATGTTGTATTCAGACTCCAGAGTTTCATAGATGAACCTTTGTGTAATCGCCCAGTCCACTCATCAGGAGATATCATCAGTTGTATAGAAATTCAGAAATGACTAAAAATATATCAGTAAAAAGGCAATATGAATAAAGACAAAAGGAAAACTTATCTTAGTCAATGCATTTCATTCTATGATGGACTTTATCAAAACAAATGTCAGGATTTTGCAATACATATTTATAGAAAGAAGTAAAAATGTTAATTTTTTTCCAAATTTTTAAATTTCAAAATAAATTATGGAAGATGCTAAGTAATGTAATTTACTGTCGAATAAATGGAAGTGAGATGTTGTTGAAACTTTTATAATCTTATTTATTTGTATCATTCTAGTTCAGGATTAATTTATGTATTATATAATTTAAATAATACAAGTCTCTAAATTTAATCGTTTTCTTTAAATTTTTTTAATTTTTTTTAGTCATTTATGTTGGCTTGGGAAAGTAGTATTTCTTTTGGAAAAGTGGATAGCTGCAAAAAAATCCTGTCGCACATTTATATTTTTTGGTAAGATTCGATAGCGGCATCCTCAAAAATTTTTCCATCTAAGACCCCCCCATATATATATATATATATATATATATATATATATATATATATATATATAAAAATCGATAAACATATGGAAATTGACATGTATTATTTTTATTAGTATTTAATTTTATTTTATCACGGCATATTTTATTATTATTGATATCACTACTCTTATTTAGTTAATTAATATCAATATTAATAATATTATTAATTTCTTTGTTGGTTTTCCTGGAAAAAATAGAGTTGTTCCCCTTGATCTTCAAAAGATTTTTTTTTCTTTTTCATTCCTTTCCATTACAACAGCCTCTCTTCAAATTAGAATTTATAATTCTTATTTCCAACCTTATTTTCAATCTTAAATGTTAATCTGGGCCTAAATCCAAATCCTAAATTAAACTAAATTCATTTAAAAATTTTAACAACAATAATATTCTACCCCTACAATAAAATATCTCGCGATAATCATATTATAGAAGCAGTGTCAACCGCAAACATTGAGCCTAAAGAATGCAGAACGTAGGAAACTCCGAGTCAATGTAAGATGTTATGTATATTTCGATACAGCGCAAACGTCATGCCAACTCTAACACGGGGCCTCGGTGACGAAGAAGACACAAACTAGACTCGATATAGCGCCCCGCTACTCACTCTGTCCCGCAGTGATACTCATCCAAGTATACGGATAAACTCGGAACAGTGCCCCCCAGAGACACGACCGCTTATTGATCCGTAGCCGCTCCGTCGCAGAGCATTAGCTGGCTCTATATCGAGTCTAGTTTGTGTCTTCTTGGTCACCGAGGCCCCGTGGTACAGTTAGTATGACGCTTGCACTGTATCGTAACAGTTCGCGTTCGATTCTCGGTAGTGGATGTGCACTGCTGATGAAACCCAGATAGGACAAAACGGCCGTCCAGTGCTTTCTGCATTCTGTTGAGGATTATTCTAGGCTCGCCGAATTATTATTATATATATATATATATATATATATATATATATATATATATATATATATATATATATATATATATATATATAACATGTACTCTCTAGTCGAGTTCGACGCATGAGGTACGGATGACCACTTGTTAATTATCTGCATGCCTATGACGTGCACAAAAGACCACAAACAGTACAGGAGAAATCATTGCATGCAAACAAGTGCAGCAGGAACACTGTTAACTGTTTTATTTTGCTTTCGTGTTTCACGCAGTCGAATGATGCTTACTGCTTGATGGTGCATTATTTTCCTGCACGTCAATGACGGGCATGACTTTTGAGGCCGGCTCGAGAATTGCACAAATGACCACAAATAGTACAGGAGAAAGTATTGAACGCAAGTGCAACATATATATATATATATATATATATATATATATATATATATATATATATATAGAGAGAGAGAGAGAGAAAGAGAGAGAGAGGAGAAGAGAAGAAAGTATTATCTGTAAATAAACTTAGTTCGCACTGAAATTCCACATTTTTAGTTGACATGAAGTAGAAAGATTATATTGAATCCATTGATAAGTCTGCTGCTAGGAAAGTTGTTTCACTGTATCGTGCTAGACAATTTTTCTCTCCAGAATCTATCTTACATATTTATAAGTGTACCATTTGTCCAGGCTTCGAATATGGCTGCCACATATGCTAAGGTGACCCTGCTATATATTTAGAGATGCTTGATAAAATGAATTACTCAAAACTTTAGTTTATGTATTCAATCCCCAAATTTAAAAGGTCCATCATCATTATTAAAATTAAACAATGGCTTTTAATGCCCTCAAAAATTTTCTCTCTTAATCATCTAAAAGAACCTTTTTTTTCTTTTTTTTTTAAACACTTTTTATCAGCAGGCCGAATGCTAACCTCAAAGTTAATGACTCCTTGGGCTAACATTTTCTACTGACATGAAATGGAAAGAATATATTCAATTAGTTGCTAGGTCTGCTGCTGGGAAAGTTGGTTCACTGTATCGTGCTAAACAATCTTTCTCATCAGAATCTTACATATTTATGTCAACCATTCATCCATGGATTGAATATTGCTGCCACGTTTGGTCTGATTCTTCTGCTATGTATTTAGAGATTCTTGGAGATAAAATACAAAGAGGAATCTGCTATGTTATTCTTCCTGACACCTCCGCTTCAATCACTTTCTCACTGGCATAACATAGTTTCCTATGCCTTTTCTGCAAATATTTTCATGGCAATTGTTTTAATGTGCTGTCCTCTTTATGACTTTATGAATCTGTGAAAAAACTGTAGAATTATAGATGATAAAATGGCCTTGAAAGAAGCAGTCACATGTGTTTGAGGAGGATTTCAGAAAAAGAAGAAAATACAAATATAAATAACTACGAAGAAAAAGTTATCAGAAAAGAAATTAAAATTATTATAGAGCTATTGAGTTTTATAGTCTTAATTGTCAGTTTGATAAGTCCAATAAATTCAAACTAGCAGCTGCTCATGAAAAGGACCTCCAACCATTTGTTAACTGGGGAAAAAATGGCTTGTGAAAATTAAACTGCTATCTTTTAGTCATCATAAAGAACTATTTTTATCTTTCATCAACATGGCTGATGCTAACCTCCAGGACAGCAACTTTTTGCACCTTCTTGGTCTCATGTTTCCACTGACATGAAGTGGAATGGTTATATTGAATCAGTTGCAAGGTCTGCTGCTAGGAAAATTGGTTCAATGTGTTGTTTTTATATCTAGACTATTTTACAAAGTTATAAGTCCATGCATTGAATATTGCTGCCACATCTGGTCAGGTGTTCCTGCTATACATTGAGAGATTCTTCATAAAATCCAAAGAAGAATTTGCAATGTTTTTTGTCCTGACCTGGCATCTCACCTTTAGCCACATTCCCATCATCCTAATGTAGTTTCACTGTGCCTTTTCTATAAATACTTTCATGGTAATTGTTCTGACGAACTTACTTCTAAGGTAAGTAGACTTAGGATTGATTGCAATGTCTTATTATTTTACAGTTGAAATGGCTAGATGTAAGAATCTTGAAAATCTATGTGAAAAATTAAAAGTTCGAAAAATGGTAGGTCACCCAAAAACCTTCAGGAATTAGAACGTGTAACCATTGAAGAATGGAAGAAAATCCCAGAAAACACTTGTTCAAATCGCATCAAAAACTTTAGAAAACAATTGTATCAAGTTATAAAGAAGAGAGGCCATGCTATTGACTATTAATATTGTGAGAAGTGTTCATTTTTTTTCTATTTTTCATACTGTACGAATAATTTTGTCTTTTCCTAATTCGCCTGTCAAATTTGTTGTATTTAATGTATTGTTCTAAAAACCGGGTTTTATATTTCTTTCTTTGTGCTTATTAACATATAAAAACCTGGCATCCCATGGGCATTTGATTCTGAGAAATGGAAAAATATTCAAAATTAATGGGTGTACGACTAATTTTGTCGTTGACAGCATATATATATATATATATATATATATATATATATATATATCTAAACGATGAAAAATCATATATATATATATATATATATATATATATATATATATATATATATATTCTAAACGATGATAAAACATATATATATATATATATATATATATATATATATATATATATTTGAGCATCGTTTCGAATATCCTCCTTACCCTATCAATAGAGGTAGACGTCTTGTGAAGTGTACCAACTGATTGTGAAAACACAGACAAACAAAATGGCGATGGGAAATAAGAGCCAATCACAAATAAATCATTAGTGGTTTAACCCAGACATTCGCTGACCTTTCCATGTTTTTACATTAGTTGGATTGCTTTGAAAAGATTTATAATTTCTTGGAACTCTTACATTCATCATCATCATCATCATCATCATTTTATATTACTACTAAACTGTCAACACTACTACCGCCATATTTGTTTTTCTTACTTTTTTTCATTTTCCTCCTGTCTCATTCACTTTTTCTCCTATCTTTTACCCATTTTGCTTCATATCTTACTCCCATCCTTTTTTATATTTCTTTCTTGGAACTCTTCTATGCATAATTTTAAAACTTTCTCCTTGATACCTTCCTCTTCTTCCTCTTCTTTCTCCTCCTCTTCTTCCTCCTCTACTTCTTCTTCATCCTTCTCCTCCTCCTCCTCTTCCTCCACTTCTTCATTTTCTTCTTCTTCTTCTTCATTTTCTTCTTCTTCTTCTTCTTCTTCTTCTTCTGTCATCTTTTTAACATCTTTGCTTTGTTCCTCAATCATTAATCTTCTTATTTTAGTATGTTTCATCCTTTTTTCCTGCTTTTCTTATTTTCTCCTCATCCACCTCCTCATCCTCTTCCGTCTCCTAATTCTTCTTCTTCTTCTCCTTCCTCCTCCTCTTCCTCTTCTTCTTGTTCTTGTCATTATTATTATTATTATGGCTGAGAGAATCAGCAGCAATTATCTAATTACAATAATAATTATTAATATTCAGTGCAGTTATATCTGGGCAATTATTGCAAAACCTAAGGTAACAGAAAAAATCAAAAGCAAAATTTAAAATAACTAAAATAATTTACATAAAGAATAATCTAAGTATCGAAGTTGAATATCCTCTGCTCCCTAGATTAAGTCGGTTTCGACGTATGAGGATCTGTCAGCTCATTGATTCAGTTATGAAAGTTTATACGATAATCTTAAGTGGCATTTAAGACCCACTAGTGATTTACAAAGGAGGCCAAATATGGAGCAGGTGTGAGAATTGTGAGATGAGATCACTGTTAGATTGGCTAACCTTTTAGATCTTGCTCTCGCTTCTTGAAGATGATTCAGACAAGCAGATTGAAAATTGCCATATATATATACATATATATATATATTATATAATTAGGCAGCAATTTTAATTGATGCACGTTTCATTAAATAATATAGACAAGTTTTGTCTATTTGTTCTGAGTAAGTTCCTTTCATATTGTCTGATAAGTTTAATAACATTATCATTGAAGGACGAAAGGAAATCACAATATTGATACATGTTTAAATCCAATCTAAGCTTTCGGCTTACATAAGCCATTATCAAAGATGACAATTATATTTCAATATATCAACCAATACACGGAACAATAATAATAGTCTGTTTTTGTTGCCTGAAAAAAAATTTCAAAGCAACGACTATCTGGTGTATACTAGACGCGGAAGCAGCTCGTTTTCACTTTTGCGTGGTGATGTGTGACGTCACGAGCTGCAACGCAATTTTCGCTTCTGCGTCTCGTTTCCACTCGTTAGTCGTTGCTTTGAAAGTTTTTCATCCAACAAAAACAGAAAATGATTGATAAATAAATTGTATATATATATATATATATATATATATATATATATATATATATATGCGTCTGTGTGTGTGTGTGTGTGTGTGTGTGTGTGCGTGTGCGTGAAAGCCAACTGAATAATAGGATAAGGAATAAAACGTTTATGAATCTAACATGATTCGCTTTTAATAAAACTTCATCAGAGATTGAGATATGGGAAAAATTTCTGGTATTTTTTTTGTGTGTTGTTTGATTCTCTTTAGTTAAGCAGATTTCACGTGTATTTGACTAGTCAAGCAACGTTCGTGTACATAATTTGTATGTGTAAACGTATCATAATTCTAGTTTTTCTATGTGGGATTCGGATGATAATTTCTCTCTCTCTCTCTCTCTCTATATATATATATATATATATATATATATATATATATATATATATATATATATATATATATGCTGTACAATTTCCTCGCAGATAAAGAGAAGACCAGAGGCAACAAAAAATGCGGTTCTACAGAAGGATGATGCACCTAGCATCCGTTCGTAGAGATAAACGCTCTGACTAGTATGCAAAATAACAAAAAAACCATGGATCTTAAACAGTCAAACAAGAAGAAAAATTGATATCCCCACCCTTGAAAATGGTTAAAGAAGCGACCGAAAGCGCTTATGACAAGGGACAATACGGACAATTTTGCATGCCTTACTTCCAAGAAATGGGAAAATGTAAGAATGCTGAAAAAAATAAATAAAAATTTATTTACATTTTCTGTGATATTCAATAAAACATATACATACATATCCGTCCTGGGTATGATGATAAACTACATCCGCGTCCAGGGTAAGAACAACAGCAAGGCCTCTGATCAGGAGGCTTTGAGGAGAGTGAAACCACCTCTTAATTGCTGCTGTTCCCAGGTCGACCCTGACCCGGAGTGGTAGCACCTGTTAGGGTCCCAGCTAATCTAATAGTTAACCCCGAAACTGAGGTAAAAAGCATTATGAAAGTGTAAAACTAGGTTTTAATACCAGAAATACTTTGTAAATAAATTATTATCAGAAGTAAATTTTTGAAGAAGAAGAAAAACTAGTGCCAGCAATACGTTTTTGAAAAAAAAATATTACCAGCAATACATTTGTTGAAATTATATTAGCAGCTATACATTTTTGAGGAAAAAATTATTACCAAAAATAGATTTTTGACAAAACAAAAATGTTACCAGGAAAAAAAAAGTTGTCGGCATTAAATGACCCATTGTGGTTGATATGCCGTAAACCAAACCAAAATACATACACATAAATATATCTCGTCATCTACTGACAGACTGTTTCGCAGCTCTTCAGTGTGGCTAAACATCCGGTCGTTTCAAGCCGGAACCTGACCGCTTTGGTGTTAGTTGAGATTCTAACTCCTAGGTCATCGACGCTCGGCAGTGAAAAAAAAGCGAATTTTTGCGTACTTATTTTTTCATGAACACTCCAGTGACCTAGAAGACTCAATCCGTTGGGAGATTCTTGCATTATCAGCAGTAATAGTCATTGTTTACAAATTCGCTTTTCTCCCCACAGTGCTCGACCGAATTCATTTATTTTCAGGAACTAATTATACATGAAGCAGTAATAGACATCTAAATACAAAGTGATTCATTTCTAGGACTTGAGTATTATTGATTTTCATGTGTGTCTGCTTCAGAAATGAATAGTTAGGACAGTCTCTACTTGGATTCGAGCCCAAACAGGATGAAACAAAAACACGCGACCATTAAATTATGTAGTAATCGTATCTCTAACCTGATATAGACACAAGATCTGATTGCCTCTTAAAGTAGAAGATTGCTGAATAAAGATGTTGTAAGGGCGTATAACGATGGAGCAAGGATTGCATATTATTATTATTACTATTAATGTACCCCTGCCGCCAGAAATAGCATCACACATAATGAAATGGATAAAGTCCGACAATTATTTTAAGACATTTTTTTTATGTTTATACATTCTTTTTATATATACAAATATTTAAGTAAATACTCTGTTTATAATAAACAGTATTAACGACATTTACCGGCCTGAATGTCTGAGAAATTTTCATAGAAAATATGCGTGCTCCGACAGGAATCGAACCTGTATCCTATACGGAACTGTCATATAGACTGATGTGCTTTTATTATATATATATATATATATATACGAACCCGGTGGCAGCCTGACAGCGGGGCACCAGCGGTAAACACTAGTGGCGGATTGGTGGCTTGCATGTAGGTTCCTACGTTTCTTAGATTGCAGTCTTATTTGTTGAAGCTTTTCAAAGCTTCAACAAATAAGACTGAGGGACCCTACTCAGTTACCTTTATATTTTAATATATTGGTCTTTAAACATATACGCTTTGTCATGTCCCAGCTTTATACTTATGTTGTTATTTGTTATTTCTTTTTTTTTTTTTATATATATATATATATATATATATATATATATATATTAAATAAAAACATAATCTCTTCTTCTAAATATACATATATATATATATATATATATATATATATATATATATATATACGAGATTATAATAAAAACATTTTACATCGCTACACAAAAGCTTTCATGTTTCAGTACTATGACTGTACTTCCTCAGGTGATTGTCGCTAACTGGTAATGAAAATGAATTTTTAGGAATATATATAGATATATATATATATATATCTATATATAATTAGAAAAAAGAAAAACCATAAATAGAAAGAAAGGAAGAAAGCTAAAGGGCAATAGCCACTGTGTCTAAACTAAAAGAAAGTGAGTATGAATTGGAAGAAGTGAAATTATATTGTAGGTAGAAAAAAGAAGGAAAAAGAATGAGATGTAGACAGATTGGTAGATAAGTACCTGTCTATCGTACAGACATAGATTCAATAGACAAAAAGAAAGTAAACTCAAAAGGAAGAAATGGAAAGCCAAAAGGTTGTAAGTTCAGGATGAAGAATGGCAAATGAAAAGAAAGGAAGCATTGAATTTACGCTGGAATGAAAGCCGCAGATTTTCACTGTTTGCACTTCACACAGCAATAGTCCAAACTCGACAGTTGACTTCTTCTCGACATTCAACGTTGCTGATTTCTTCCCAAAGAACTACCTCCTCCTACTCCTCCGAACACTTCCATTTCGCAGTATTCTTTGCCGAACAGGAAAGAGCTAAACGGTTATCACATTAGAACTCACAAGCTAAAAATCCGGGTTGAACCAGTAATTGGGGATAATGCCAGAATTTCTGTTAGAAAGAAGCTGTTATTATTCCATTAATTACTCTGAATAATATCCTAATCTTTGTTATTTTGATCATTGCATTTCAGTCGGAATCCTTCTTTCAAACTGCTTGATGCTCTAAAGATGTCTTTTGTCTTCTTGTACTTATATGAAACATTCGGTCCATTGTGTTTATGTTAACAAATCACACTATAGTCCTATGTGAAACATTCAGACAATTATCTTTATATAAATCATTCCAATATATATATATATATATATATATATATATATATATATATACATAGGCACGTACAATTCTTAGTTATTTTACCATCATCATTAATACTATTACCGTTTTTTTGCTTGATACCACATGTATAAAATGATTGCCTGGAAATGTACTAGAGTGGATACTGCTTTATTCACCAAGGTATTGCTTTAACTAAAAGTGCGCTACATTGTGCCAATTTTACTGTGCTAAAGTAGAACACATATATATTGAAAGTGCTTCACCCACAGTAAATTTACATCTCGATTCTTACAATATTTCCCTTTTCTTGGCAGATCGTCTAATAACAAAAATGATAAACAAAAAAGTAAATGAAATTGGCTAGTCTATATACACAAAACACCGATTTTATAAAACATTAATTTAAATTTGAGATTTCAGCGTCTCCTCTCCTTCATGCGCATGTGTAATTATGACATACACATCACTTCTAAAGGACGAAACTTGTCATCAGAAAAAGATTTTCCATTTTTCATAGATTTTCCTAAAATTGATTTTAGGTATAAATAATTATATATCGTTTCCCCATATATATATATATATATATATATATATATATATATATATATATATATATATATATATATATATATATATATGGGGAATTAGGCTAATTATATAGTAATTCGTCAAGCCTAGAATAAAACAGAATGCAGAAAGTACTGGATGGCAGTTTCATCCCATCGGTTAGCAAGGTCGATTTTACGGAAGATCGTAGTTTAAAAGCAGTAAAATCGACCTTGGATCTTCTGTAATTATGTATTATATATATATATATATATATATATATATATATATATATATATATATATATATATATATATATGAAGAAATATACTCTTAAGATGTACTATATTTATTGGAAAAAGTGCTCAATCGTGTGTAAATATAAAAGTGAACATTAAAGTCAACACTTAAAGACGACAAGCTCTTTCATGCTAAACGCAATCGTCAGGCCACGGGTGCTCTTATTTTTCTTGGCTATTTATATATACGGGTCAATGGTGCATTGTGGGTAGTCTATTTTGGCGATTATTTTGCCGGAAGTCATTTATTTGTTTATTTGGGTTAAATTATTTTGCTTGTTTTTATTTATTTTCATTTTTTTTTTATTTCTTATCTTATATATTTATTTTTATTTTATTAACGTAGTAAAAATTTGTTTATATCGCTTTGTTTTGTTTTGGTTTGGGAAGCTATTTATTGAATTTGGGGGTTGAGTTCTCTAGTTTATTCTATTATTTTGGTGGGAGTAGTTTTAATTTGTTTTTATTTCATTTATATATATATATATATATATATATATATATATATATATATATATATATATATTATTTATGTATATTATTTCCTTTTCTTGGACTTTTCCTCTTATTTCTGTTCTCTCTCTCGCTGTTACTAATCAAGACTTCCTATCTTTCTCCGCATGTAAATTCATTTTTAACTTTTATGGGAAACTTTCCAATGACGGAAGTGGAAGATGTGATTCATCAACTGCATTTCGGAATAAAATATTTTAGTAGCATCGTGATTTCCCACCTGATGAAACGTTAAAAAAAAATTTAACGTTGAAACAAGATGTACAGTTTTGTAGGGGGTATGTGCATGTTCTAATGTAACCCTGCATAATAAATAAATATTCATTGTTCTACTTTTGTATCAAGCCCTGTTTTAATGTTTTGAACGCTGAAATCTTACTCTTCGTTCTTTTACATTTGGATATATATATATATATATATATATATATATATATATATACACGAAGATCAACGAACGTAAGTTCTTTATTTAAACTTCTTTTTACTTAATTTTTTTAGAGGTCGAATCATTTTTCTGGTTTCTGGGGAAAAACTGAACCTAAATTGTCCATTGTCCTCTGAACCGTTTCTGTTTCCATAAGCCAGTATGGGTCATGTTTCGGTCAGCTAATTAAATAGCAATATAAGAACTTGTTTTTTCTTATTCCGATTTCATACTTTGTTCTAATCTTGTTCCGATTTTAAAGGGTAAATAATGAATTTGAAATGAATAAATTAATGGTCTGATTTCTTCAATCACGCATCGTCGTTATTAATTTTGGTTAACTTATTCATTATTTCTTATCCAGACTGTTTTCTTGACACTCATAGAATTATGATAAGAGTTGCAGTAAAATAATAGAAATAAAATTAAAGAATGATTAATGAAAGAATTACAGCGAATATTTTCGTTGTCTGTATTCCCATCCGTTACGCATTACAAACGGAACAAGACGAGATAAACATAGATGGAACCGTCATCAGAAAAGTAAACGTCGCCAGAGTGTCTCGGAGATTTTATGTCTCAATATCTCGCCATTTTCTTTCTTACTTTTTCTTCTTTCTTTCTTAACATTTCTCTAAGAATTAATCATACCTTTCTTTCTTTCTTTCTTTCTTTTGTTCGTTTTTTCTTCCTTTTCCTTCCTTAACATTTCTCCACGCATTGTTTCTTTATTTCTTTTTTCTTTCTTTGTCTCTTTTTTTCTTTCTTAAGATTTTTCCACGTATTCTTTCTCTCCTTCTTTCTCCATTTCTTTCTTTCTATTTTTTTCTGAGTCTGTCTATACTTCTGAGATGAGGTATTATGTACATTATTTACATTATTCGGACTATTGTCCTCATCTTTGTCGCCATATTTATTACAACGTTTTGGCCGTTGTACGCTCCGGCCTTCTTCAGGTGGTTGGAATGTTGAACTGAACCCTTTATTTCGCTCACTGGGGTAGACTGTTCTAGTACCACGTGCCATGTTTCTTAATGGATGCCAGTTATCAGTTATGTTCTGTTAATTTCCCTCTGAAAGTTCTCCAGTGCCTTAACCGGGTTTTGAACTCACACTCTTTGGGTCCTGTCACTGAATCTAACCAACGCCTTTATCCACTGTGCCATGTGTCCTCAACTTCTTGTTCCTCTTTCCTTTCTTAACGTTTCTCTTTGTTTTTTTTTATCAATTGTATTTATTACATTAATATATACTACTATTATTTTACTGTTCTGTCACATTGATTAATTGGTCTGTTTTTTTACGAATAATCAACTTTTTAGAAGTTATCTAAAGTAAGAATATATTTTAGATTGTTAGAATTTGCGTGTGGTGGGGAGATAATAACGATTTACTAATACAAATCCGACGAATTAACCCATAGATAGGGAGGGGAGAATAGATCTTTCTCAATTATATTTGCGCGAAAGTGGACCCGACTGGATTCACGCGCGTAACGAATCCGACTGGAATTGGAACTCGGCAATCCAGTTTCATATTACTATTTTCGAGCCTTTACACATTATATCAGCTGCATATCCCAGCTTACACCACCTTGTATTTTCAAACGGTCACCCATCTAGATATTGACCTATATATATATATATATATATATATATATATATATATATATATATATATATATATATGCTCAATGTAAATTTACAGATCATTGATATTATATTATGGTTTTTTTTCGCTACACAGTTCTAACCATGTTTCAAAAATGGAAGCTAAAAGCTACGAATTTAATTTTGTAATTAAATTAAAGACATTAGTTCCATTTCATCCTCAATCGAATTTATATATATGTGTGTGTGTGTGTGTGTGTGTGTGTGTGTGTGTGTGTGATAAAATAAAAGAACAAATGAGAAATGATAGTTTAGCTGACTATTAATTTTCTTGAGGAAGTGTATCTCTGCTCAGAATTCCTGAGGTTGAGGTCAGATGGGAAACAAAATAAAGTCGATTTTGATTGGTTGAGCCAGCATGTGAACGATAGATATAGAGAAAGGGGTTTTCAGTGAGTTGTTTCTTAACCTTCAAGCAATGTAGACGTGTCTTCTTTGGTGTCTGGAACGGCTCCCCACTTGTCGACATGAACGTTGATAAAATAGATAAAATTGCTTGTGTTGAAGTTCTTTTATCTCTGAACTCAAAACAACTAGCGATCACCGGCCGCAAGAGATAAATGCAACTTTATTATCGAATTGACGCCGTTACCCAAGACCTCCCACCATGAGGAGGTAATGAATATACGTGTAAATTGGGGCGATAGTCAAGCCCACCCCTGTCATGGGGGCAGACAACACAAATAGGAAACATATATCAGTCGAACATGTTTCAATTTTATTAAACCTTCGTCAGAGATTGAGAGAAAACACACTTAAAACAGAAAGCACTGGTGATTTCTATTATGTTTGGGTCAGTTCTCGTTGGTTAGACATGCGTCACGTATATTAAAACAGTGTCTAATTCTATGTCTATAGGTTTGTGAAGATTCTTGTATGTCTAAGTGAGCAACGGATGGTCATATGTAGTTGTAATTGTGTGCGTGGGTTTGTCAAGTTTGTTTTTTTTTATCTTCAAGTTTGTGCGGTCAACCCTCGCAACGGGGAGCCAGGGGTCACTAATTTATGGCTCGTCTCTTTAAGAATGTATTCTTTGTATTAGATAGATATAAGTTAGATTCTTTAAGAATGGATTCAAAGAAAGAAAGCGATATAATGTAATGTTTTAGGCGTGTGTTTATTATTAAGTTTTCAGTGAGTGTATTTTCTCCTTAAAAAATTATGTTCTTTTTTAATTAGGGTGGCATTAGTGAAATCAAAGTAATGTGCAACATCATTTCGATGCAAAACGAGAGTTAGATCGAGTGTCTAAACGCAAATCTCTCTTGTGTTCGTAGATGTAGGCTTTTAGATCATGTGATATTTTCCCCACATAAACATTTTTGCATCGTAAATAATTTATTTGATAGATCCCGGCATTTGAGTTGGTGTTGGGCTTATTTCTCTTTCTAATTATATCTTGGAGGTGGTGGCAACGAGTCTAGTATTAGGGATGACTAATTTGTTTGCGAGTTTATCTCTTTTTTATTTAGATATTCCGGTCTACATATCCTAAGGGGTCTAAGGTAAAATCTTATGACTAGTCAAGATTTTATTTTTTGGTTGTCGTAGTGATAGAAGTTAATTATATCCATTTTGTTTGCGGGTTTACAATATACCTTAAAATCTAATTCCTCATTGTTGCGTATTAGTAGCATGTCGAGGAAAGGTAGAGAATTGTTTATTTCAAATTCCTGTGCGAATTCAGCCTTATTGAGTTTCATTATGTCTAATAAGTTTCTATCTTGGGGATATAAGAGGACGCCATCTATAAATCTTGGATAAGGCGAGCTGTTTGGTATGATGTGTCTAAATGGAAGAGATTCTAAGAATCCTAGAGGGTTAACCGCCATTGGTAAAGATAAAACAACAGCTAGATAGACACACGCACACAATTACAAATAGACATTACCATTTGTTGCCCACTTAGACATACAGGAATCTTTACACACCTAAATACACACAGAATTATCCACGGTTTTAATACACGTGACACGTGTTTAACCACTGAAAATGGACCCAAACCTAATAGAAAGTACTAGTGTTTCCGTCCTTTTGTCTGTATTCTCTCAATCTCTGACAAAGCTTTAATAAAAGTGAAACATTTTAGATTGATATACGTTTCATATTTGTTCTTTTATTTCACCATCCTGTCGGATTCCGACGATCCATATTTGACCTACATTTGAACTCTAAGATAGATAGATAGATAGATAGATAGATATCGATATTAAAGATAGTATGAAACCAAAAATGCTGTCAGTCAGTAGAATACTAAGAGAAAAGACGTTTAAGGCAAGCGGTCTTTGCAATAAAGTGCTCGATTTTAGAGATAGCACATTAATAGAATTAATACAAGTAAAAGGATGTTACCTTCAGAATCCTTACTCCAGATTTTCGCAGACGGACCCTCCGGGGAATTACTCAGGGTGTATCAGAAATGGACTGCTTATACTCTTGGGCTGGGACGATGAATGTAACATCAATCGGCGAAGTGATAAATCTTTTACTTGTATGAATTCTCTCTCTCTCTCTCTCTCTCTCTCTCTCTCCCCCTCTCTCTTTCTCTCTCTCTCTCTCCTCTACACACACACACACACACACACACACACATATATATATATATATATATATATATATATATATATATATATATATATATATATAACCTAGTAGTCACCGCAGACGCACACACACACATACATACACACACACATATAATATATTTATTTACAGTAACTTTTCCGGTTTCACAATTCTATGATTTTCAAAAATTAAATTGAGATAGAAAGAGGCGTGGCTATGTCATGATATGTCTCGCATCTAACTGGACTTGGAGAAGGAATATCCAAGGACTATCCACACATATACATGCACACGGAACATCCCTGTCCATTTTACTAATGGAATCATAATTATTATTACTATTATTTTCATCATTATTATTCAGACGATAAACCGCTATCCCCCCCACTACACACACAAATAAAAATTCTTTTGCACCTGGTTACTTACTGAAACTGAACATATTTATATACACATAGGTATATACAATTCTTATTTATATTATCATGGTCATTATTATTACTATTATCGTTTTTTACTTGATGCCGTATGCATAATTCATAAAAAACGTTATCTGGATACTTCTTTATTCTTATTCTTCAAATTATTGCTCTAACTAAAATCGCGCTACAATATGTCGCTTTTACTAAATCTTAAGTAGCACACATATGTACAAACAGACATATATCTTATGATTATAATATAAATTGGAAATCGGATTTTTACGGCATATGTACAGGTTTTTCCCCATGTCTATTGAATGGGGGGGGGGAGAAAGAATGAGGTTGGCACGAATATTGAAGAGTAATTCTGTCTTCTGAATTAATTTATTTTCCTGAAATGGTCCAGCTAGAAATTGTAAAAGCCACGATGGCTAAATGGAATAAATCTTGGGCAACTAAATCTCACTAGCGTCTGTATCTGAGCTGAGCGCTGATCAAAGCAACCATCTGGTATTACAGATCTTATTTATTGCTGCAAATTGACGCCAGGTGGCCTGCCATGTTCGGAAGTAGAAGTTCGGATGCTGTGAGATGAGCCAATCGGACAGCGGAAGCTGAATCTACCTCCAGTGGATATATGGCAGGCACTGCGAGCGAAGATGGCGGCAAATAACTTTTCATAAACTGCGTAAATAGCACGTGAATATTTGCACATATGTATGTATATGCAGCTCGCGCACATTATTCGTAATTATATATATATATGCCTGTGTGTGTTTGTGTGTGTGTGCGCGCGTGCGCATGTGTGTTTCTACGAAACGACTACATGTGGAAAAGTACTCGACTCGACCAATAAATGATTCTCCTCATGTTTGTTCATTTGATTAGATTTTTGGAATTTTTCATTGGTATGCACACACACACACACACACATACACACACACACACATTTACGCGCATATATATATATATATATATAGATAGATAGATAGATAGATAGATAGATAGATAGATATGGGATAACGATATATCATTTGTATATATCAAGATAAGTTTGGAGAATAGATTTTTGCAAAATAAAATCCTTAAACTTGCCTTCATAAAGTCTATGAGAGGACGAAACGCGAATAGTTTTCTTTGTATCTATATTCATATTGCTTTTTACAGATATATTTTTGTTATATCTGAATTCATGAATATAGTATACATTATCACTATATTTATATTTATATATATATATATATATATATATATATATATATATATATATATATAATAAAAAGGATTAAACACTAATATTTTTATTATATCCTTACTCTGTCCTGGACATTGAGTTCTACCTGGATTCTATCCTCTTGAATTTTTTATTCAAAAAATATACATGTATGTGTATGCACCTATGTATATTTACTTATATATGTGTATATTTACCACTAATATTATATATATATATATATATATATATATATATATATATATATATATATATATATATTCAAATCTGTGAAAAGTATCGGCGATTTAATATTGAAGAACACGCACAAAAACAGACATATTTCTTTCGTTCTGATTCAAGGAAGCCTATCTAAGTATAGCGAAACACGTAATCAAGTTAATAAAACAGTTTTACACGCCACACACACACACACACAATCACACAATCACACACAATCACACGCAAATCTCTCTCTCTCTCTCTCTCTCTATATATATATATATATATATATATATATATATATATATATATATATATATATATATATATATATGGTAAAATTACGAATTCTCCGATCGTACTATGTAAGGGAAAATATGTGAAAACTAATTCGTCTTTTACCAACGTTTCGTTTCCGAAAAATCCAAAAAAAATCCTTATCGTGCCAACCTTGCTAGTTAGATATGTGTTTGAAAATTGAACAGTTCATAAACTTTAAAATTCCTATTTGTTAAATAATCAATACAATTTATATACAGGAAAATGTTAAAATAATAGTAAAATATTATATATATAAATTCACACACACACACACACACACACACATATATATATGTGTGTGTGTGTATGTATATGCGTCTGTGTGCGTTTGTGTGTGTGTGTGTGTGTGTATTCAGGTTTGGTTAAAAGAATGAAAAATCAGGAAAATTTTCCGAAAAGCAACAGAATGAAATCTTAAACGGTGAATTTACGTTTCTGTTTAACTCAACTTATATAAACATTGCAGCTGGAACACACCTAATTCACTATACACGTTATTTTTAGTGGCTACACGTGTTTGAACTGACATTCTTGTCTTTTAGAGAGTGGAATTAATATTTACCGGCCTCGAGATAAAGAAAATGTTCGTCCCAACGGGGATCGAAACTGTCTTCCATTGTGAATAAGAGAAACTGCTTTCAAACCAAAGTTCAGTTGCCTTTTTAAAGAAATGTAACTGCCTCTCGTTGGGACATTTCGACATCTACATAATGTAATTTTATGGATGTACCTGAAAAGTAAAAAAAAAAAGAAGAAGAAATATTGCCAATTAAAAAAGGTAATACAAGTTCTATTCCTGTTGGCAGGCATATCTTCTTTATGAAGAATTTCGATCTCGTGGCCAGCAGACATTAATTTCATTGAGATGACTATTCAAACAAATTTAAACACTAAATATATACCACTTATAGTATTAAGAGCAAACTGTGCACAGTGAATATTGGCCGAAGCCATTCGACTAATTCATTAACCATTTATAAAGGCTTCCTTGATAGTATATATTTGTATCTGTCTATATTTCATAGATGAAGTATTTACATCGTTCGTTCTGTTGTCCTAGCCTTTATTGTCATATTCACGATGAGTCGGCCGTTAAATGCTCCAACCTTCTTCAGGTGATATGCGTTGAAATTTCGAAACGAACCCTTTATTTAGTCCCAAATTAGTAAATTGTTCGAAATGTCGTGAATATGGCAATAAAGATGAGGACACCAGTCCGAGTGGTGTAAATAGTATATTTTTGTGTTTACGTCCTATGCTCTATTGTGTAAAAATAATAGTCATTCTAAACTATGCTGGATAGGAGGAGTAGTAATCCCATGTAGAAATGCTTTTAAATCACCACCAACGTGTTTCGTTCATTTTGAAAGAAATTGAAATTGAAGCTTTGATTAACCTATTTTATATAAAGTGCTTCTATTAAAAGACTTTTAGATATTTTTAAAATGATAGTGTCATCTACAAGATTGTTATTTTCTTTTTGGAGAAGTGAGTTGTCTATAAGAGTTTATTTGCTTTCTAGTGAGGGTTTATTTGTTTCTGTCTACGACTTAATGAGGTTGTCATCTGGCCAATGTAGGCGACGTAACTCTCTTGTTTATTACAAGAATCGTAGACTTGTAATGAGCAACGACATAGATAAGCGACAATGGTGGTCTGAAGATTGTATTTCATAGGCGTGTTCTCACTGGTAATTATTACGGGGGGGAATTGTACATTTTCCTTGTTCATAACATTAAGTGAAACATGTAAAAAAGAAAGATTGCTGCCCAAATATACAAGATAGATACGGACAGATTGAGATAGCTAGCTAGCTAGATAGCTAGATAGATAGATAGATATGGGCGCTGCAAGATTATCTGCCTGACAACACTTTCGAAAATTTGAATAAATTTCCCTCATGCGCCAACTTAGAATTTAAGCGTTAATCGGAAAAATGCAAAAGTTCTGTGGTTCATATATTATAAGGACAACCTTCAGAAGTGTTTCAACACTTTGCAAACATCCCTTCCAAGTAAGACCCCCCCCCCATAGAGGAGAACATGATCAAGCACTGTGTATACGTCATCCCATGTAGCTGTGGTAAGAAATATAAAGGAGAAACAAGCTGCTCCCTTAAGATAAGACTGCAGGAAGACCGTAAAGCCGTAACATGTGGGGAAATAGAAAAATCAGGTATAGCTGACAACATATGGGCGGAAAGGGAGATCACCGCCACCTGTGGATTGAGCTTGAAATAATATACAGAGAAGATCCCTGGAAAATACGGAAACTTAAGGAATCAGCTCATATGCTAAGCCATAAAAATCTCCTAAGATGACCAACCATAAAACTGTATACAATATGGGAACCAGTAATACGGTGTGCTGAAGAAAAACAATAATAAAAAAATTCCAATATTACAATTACACTTTTTTTTTCCAGTGCGATACCTCAAGATTGGCGCACGCAATCATTTTGCCACAGAAAACATTTTCATTTGACCTTGTGGTAAGTTTTGTATATATCTCTTACACATGATCTATTAAGGTAGGTTGATTTTGGAACTCTGGCATTGCACTGAATTTGATAGTTTGGGTTTTACATGATGAATAATGACAGAAAACATATTTTCCAAATCGTTAACATCTTTTGAGGAAATCAGTTTAAAGATTAAGTTTAGGTTCAAAATCGCAGCTTTGGAATTGCATTTCGGTGATCAGCGAAAGCCTTATAGCAAAGCTTTACAAAATTTATAATTTACTGAAGTTTTATAAATTGTATATGAACAAGTTATACGCTACAAGCACATTATTATTAAATCATTGTGTCATCAAGTAAGACCTTCATTTACTTCAAATGGAAATTATGCTGAATAATTTAACAATATTATGATGTAATATGTGATAAAGTGCAGTAGTTTTAGCGTGATTATGAATAAATAATGCAAATTTAAAACATTTTTCTTGTAATTTTATGCTCGACAGTATTATGGTGTAACATACACTTTTAACTATTTTTTGGCTTTATTAATTATAATCCAACAAATGTTATTCATTAAGTAGCATTTTTGTAATATTTTACAATTTTTTTTAGTTTTTACTTATTGAATACAGCAAACAATTGCATATTTTGCTTGAGGTAATTGTTAATTAGAATTCAGGTTTGAATATATTTTTCATTCAATGTATCTATTACGAAAGATATAAACTTTATCTGGATTTATTTTTGAAATAGTAAATGTTTGAAGTTGGTTTGTAAGCAAAAAACTGCGGAAATTAGTTATTTCTGTACATTATTGCCGACGATCTTTAAAACTAAATACTTAAAAATTGGCAAAAGCTATGAATCTACATTTTGGCGGCAGGACTTAGCACATCAAATCTCAGCTTTCACACTGAGTGCAATGTCTATTTTCTAAAAAGGGAAAAATCAACTTGCCCTAATGGTTCATGGCTTAAAGTACGAGGTTTTCTTTATATACGAATCATTAAGTACTGAAGGCCTCATAAGTTATTCTTCGTTTAGGGAGAGTAATTATATTTTAATATAATGATTATTTCTGGCCTTTCTAGGTATCGTTGTTCGAGTTCAAATGAAAGCTAGGTTAAGAGAAAAGAGGACAATATTCCAGAATGGAGAGGCAGGCGAGTCTCAGAATAAAAAGAGAATGCCGGATTGATTGCCAAGTCAGTAGTTGCACGGTCGATGCTGATTTTCAAGGCAGGCAAGCTTACTTCACTTGGCGTAGTACAATCTTGATACTTCATCTTTCCTTGTATCCTTATAAATTTAGTTGCTATTTCTTCTTTCATTTGCCTTGCTTGTCATTTCAGAAAGTGAAGATCATGGCCCTCCACAACGTTCTATCTCTAAGCACTGTATTTTTGTTGTACTATCCATCCCATCCCTTGTTCTGTCAGTTATTTTACTAGTTTTTTAGCTTGGTTAAGATTTATTTATTTCTGCCCTTCTTGACTTCAGTTTGCCTTATAAGTGTCAAATTCTCCAAGCCATCTTCCCTCGTTATGTGTCCTAAACAGTCCAAATGTCTCTTACTCATTCTAACTACAAGTGTTCTTTTTTCATTTATTTATTTCCTTAAAATTTCCTCATTGCTCACATGCTCCATTCATGGTAATTTGGGCATCTTTTTGTAGAAGCACATTGCTGTTGTCTCAAGTCTTCTCTTTAACGGTGAGGAAATTTCCCCCTATTCATTGCCATATAGGATATTGATATTACATAGTATTTCAGCACTTCTTTCTTTATTTCTAACGACATTTTCCTGTTTCTTAATATTTTGTTTAGCTTTTGGAGGGCATTTTTCGATATTGAAATACGTTTTCGGATTTCGGTGTCACACTTCCACAGTTGTCTAAATGTAAAGAAAAGCAGTAAGTTTCCTAACAGAACTGTGCTGTATATCCCATGATTCTCACATTTTCTTGTAATTGATAATTGTTACATTTTCTTACAAATTGAATACAATAAATTTTACAATTATTGGGTCAAATCTATTGGAAAGCAATTTTAACGAAGAATATACCATCTTAAAATCGTTCCTTAAATATATCATAATAGGTGATGAAAAGTGTGTTACATACAACAATGTTAAACGCAAAAGGAAATGGTCTGACAAAGATAGATAGCCACAAATGAGCTCAGAAGATAATGAAAGTTTATGTTTATGTTGGGATCGTCGGATATTATTCACTTAAAAAGCAGTGAAACACTAAATGCACATTTATAAGTCCAACAGCTGCAATATCTCTATAAACGTTTGGTCAAAAAGCGCCCTACGCTTATCAGTAAGAAAATGTTGACAACACAAAACTGCATACAATAAGGATAACACAGGAAAAAGTTTGGGAACTCGGTTGGTCTGTTCTATCGAACTTGCCATAATCACCTGAGTCAGTCAGTTATGTGCCATGCGTGATACACGCATAGGCGATCATGTATCTTTCGATATATGACTGACGGGGCAGACTTTTTCCCGTAGTAGGTTGCCATTTCTTTCAACAGTAGACCAGTTTCCATCCAAGGCTATAGAACCCGGTCTATCCTGATATTTACCCATAGTTGGGAGAGAAGATTAGGATCCATATCTTTCCCAAGGGTATTAGCACGTAAGTGAATGTAATGGATTCGACTGGAATTCGAACTCGGCTCCTCAATCCGAGCTATTATCTATTACTCCACCGTCAACTTTCGCCAAAAGATTATTGCAATGTTCGATTTCTGAAAAACGTTTTGATGTGGAAATTTTCTCTAATAAAAAGCATAATCCAGATGTCGTCTAAAACTTTTTTCAAATTACAATCTACGAAATTTTACTCAAAAGTTAAAAGTTTTAAAAAATTAGAAAAATTTGTTAGAAGCATAGAAAACAGTGCTAAGCTGTTAGATAATTTAGACTTCCTCTATGGCAGCGAATGCTGGACAATCTCCTCACAGATGATAAAAAGAATTGCGACAACAGAGATGTGGATCTACAGAACGATGCTGAAGATACCATGGGCCGAACGAGTGGATAACAACAAATTATTTACGAGAAAGGAAACAAAAATTACATTTATACTTAGAATAAGAAAGAAACTCTTTTTTTTATTATTATTTGGTTCACCCAAAGCAAGACGATAGCGTCACTAAAATGTTCAGGATTTACTGAAGGCGAAGGAAAATGAAAAAAATGATGAGAGATGGCAATGAAGGAACGGGTTTCAAAGATGATGGAAGATAGCGATTAAATTTATATTTTTGAAGATCGTTGGTGACATGGAAGCAAGAAGCAGAAATGATTGATTGATTGGTTTCCTACGACTTATCAACCTTCGAGAAGCAGGAAAATAGTACCAAAGGTGAGCAGTGCGATAAAATAAACAGTTAAAATAGAACTTGCGGTTGAATGTAGTTATTTCAACAGTTAAACGATGGGACCTAATTGCCAATCGAGTAGTACGCTTAAATTCACACGATCAAGGAGGAGAGGTCGAACGAACTACATTCCTTGACCCTGCCAGGGTTGACCTTCAAGGCTAGGACCGCCATGCCACTTACATATTAGCAAATCACCCACATTCCCTCCGTATTCCATCGGTGAGAAGTATGTTCCACTCGAACAGCTTCCTCCTGCTCTGCTCTGTGGAACAGATTCTCAAGACGATGTTTCCGCGTTCACTGCAATATTAACCTATTTAAGTCTAGAATTAATCGTTATCGTCATCTCCTATCCATAAAAACTACTTCTTAACGCAACCCTCTACCTTGAGTGGCCCTCAAGACTTGTACAGGGTGAACCTTACTTTAAAAATAATCCCTATTCTGCTAACCAACTAGTTACTGTTCTGCCAAATAAGCCCGTTAGGTAAGTTATTCGCAGACTTCCTATGTCCCTCTTGTCTTCATTATGTGCTGTAAGTGTTAATTTCTCCAAGCCGTCTTTCCTCATCATGTGCTCTAGAAATTTCAACTATTTAATCATCGTAGATAATCATTTTTGCCTTCCACCTGTATGGCTGATGCTAACCTCCAGGAAATCAGCACGTTGCGTCTTCTTGGTTTTATGCTTTCCACTGACCTGAAATGGAATGATTATATTGATTCAACGGCTGGGTCTGCTGCTAAGAAAGTTGGTTCACTGCATCGTACCAGAATATTTTTCTTATCAGAATCCATCTTGCACATTTATGTATCTGACATTTTTCCGTGCATAGCTGCCATATCAGATCTGGTGATCCTGCTGTAGATATCGAGATTCTTGACAAAATCCAAAAGTAAAGAAGTCAGTGGCTCACCATATACTGATTGTGAAAGAGGTTAGAGAGGGGGAAATAATTCGTCACCCACAAGTACTTGGAGACGTTTATGAACTCACTGGAAAGTGAGGACTGGGCCGCTCCCGCCCAAATATGACAACATTACTCCATTTTTGGCCTGATCTGTCTCTTGTAAAGATAGAGGATAGCAAATGGAGTCAGATACGTAGTGGAGCGGTGCAGGGAACAGGCTATTTTAAAGGATAGCTAGCGAAAGGACAGAATTTACGCAGTGCTACAAAAGACAGGAAGTTGTGGAGAGACTCATTGAAAAAGAATAAATCAAAGAGCTCTCTGATAAGTGCCAACAAGTCACTACAGATAATGGCGAATATATAATTGTTTAAATGTAAATGTACTTCATTTTTGAAGAATAAAATTGAACAAAAACGGAAATTATTTATGACTCAGACTTAATATTACGGAACAGAGTATATCTCTGAAGACTCTGAAGAAACACTCTGATGCAGTTGCTAATTACACGGTCTGTTGGATAGAAACCCGGACTGAAATAAGAAGTTATAAATAAAACTTGTTATAAGATTGTCTCTAGCGATTTATTTGAAAGAAAACGGTGGAAATATTTAATTAAGATAAATAATATATATATATATATATATATATATATATATATATATATATATATATATATTCCATCTTCCGCCATGAATATAGGTAATTTTAGTTTCAAAACAAAGCAGAATATCTTTTTCAAAATGTACGTAATTGGTTGTGTCTAAAAAATCCAAGACAGTTTCCAAAACAAAGCAATAAGCTTTGAATCTTGCAAAAAGATTACAAATTGCTACGAGAAAATATTTTTAGATGATTACTGTTAGATTAGCAAACTGGAGTTTTTAGGTCACTATTATTATTTATTTGATATGTCGAAGAGAAAGAAATAGAATGATCGCGACCAAACTCCGAAGACCCCCAACGGCGGAATAGGCAAAGATCTACACAAACTCAACTGCCAAACCCGCTAAAGACAGCAGTGCCAGTCGGAATGGCGTAACTGTTGTGGATTCCGAGATGAATTCGGTCTCCAATGAAGGACAAACGCAAGAATTAAATATAAGAAATAAAATGTATTTACACAATCATACAAAGAGTAATACTGTTAGTAAGTCCAGGAACGCGGTTAGTAGCAAATACAGATAGATATATACAGTCTCGAAGTAGGACTTCCTTAGAGTCTACGTGCTTGTAACTGACTTCTACAAGAGGTTACCTCACACTATCTCCGTTCGTATACTCTCTCTCTCTCTCTCTCTCTCTCTCTCTCTCTCTCTCTCTCTCTGGGTATTTAACGGCAGCACTCCAAGTAACACTGGTAGAGTCCACTTATATGAAAAGGGGAGGACCCCATAACAGTAAACCAAGGCGGACCTTTACAGACCAAGCTCCTGATTGCCTGATGCAACCAGGTTCGCCTGTTTCAATCCCTCTTTGAGCCGCAAGAGAGGTGCTTCGTCGCGCAGAGTTGTCGACCTAAATCAAAATTCGGATGGTCTCAGCAAAATGTTTTTGACTCACAGCAATCTCCATTAACGCCACCAGGAAAGAGAAAGGGAATAGAGAGAGAGAGAGAGAGTATGATCCCAA
>CAHIKZ030001635.1:617500-647500 GCA_903632075.3 Acanthosepion pharaonis | reverse complement strand
AACGAAGCCTTTTGAGAAAGAAAAGAAAGCTTCCGAATCGAGCTGAGTGTGTATCTTGACAAAGTTATTTATAGAAACAATCTATTGCAAAGAATTTATTTCCGTGAAGGTGAAGATTCAATGCCTCATGTCTTTGAGATTGCACCGTAGACATTTTATAGCTTCATCTCTCCTTCTGTCTGTCTCTGCCTGGGGGACACATTTGAACTTTAAAGGTTAAAACCTTTACGAAGAAGACACTACGATGGTCAAGAGTTTCACGTGAAAACCCCGAGGTTTATCATTGCTGCCGGGCTTTCGCGATAAACCAGTTGGACTGACCGACCTTTACTTGAAGCAGAATTTCTATTTGTGGTGATTTTCATCGTTATCGCCGTAATAGCGTTACATTATGTATGAGGAAGTCAGATTTCGCATTGACTATTTGTGATATGTCTCAATAAACAATTATACAAGCCTAGTGTTGGCCTTAAGGAAAAAAGGATTCTCGGCTTTGAGAGAAAGTTAACGTTTCCTTACAGATTACGGTAAGGGTCTAGGCACGAGTGGTTAGAACGTTCGGTTTCTAAACATGATGTCCGGTTTCGAATCTCACCATTGTCGGTTTGTCAGAAAGGTCATTTTTTAAATCGGTTTCACTTCATGCAAGGCAGAAAAGCCACTAAGACATAAGGGGTTACTGGGTATGGAAGAATTAGGAACAGTAACATTAATATTAGGCGGGAAGAGAAAAGACTATCATGAGGATAGCGATTGACATTGCATTTAAATTTTTGCAGATTAAAGTTAACTGGAAAGCAGGGATCCGGTAGAGAGTTCCACAAGCGAGAAGTGCGAGAAAAGAAACAGAATAGAATTAACGGCTACATCTAGCCAGCTCAAGTGTAAATTGATGGGATCTCGACGCCAGTTTAGTACTGTGTTTAAATTCAAAGAATCTAGATACCATTGCGAAAAGTTCGTCTGAACAATAACCATGAAAGTATTTGAAGAAAAGACACGGAGAGGCAACCTTACAGCGGTGGGAATGTCACTGAAGCCTAGCCACCAGATCAGGACCAATAATATTGCTGATTCTTCTTTGGATTTTATCAAGCTCACCATAAATAGTAGGGACACTGGACCATATGTGGCAGCAACATTTTAAACATGTCCAAATGGCAAACTTATAGATAGGTATGATAGATTCTGGAGAGAACAATTGTTTCGCACGACGCAGTGAGCCAATTTTCTTAGCAGATGATCTAGGAATATAGTCTTTCCATTTCATGTGAGCTGAGAACGTTAGCCCCAGAAGGTACAATGAGTCACTTTCTTGGAGGTTAGCATCAGCCATGTTGATGGAAGATAGAGAGTGGACATCGGCTGCCATTTTGACCTTGTCGGATTGATCAGCCTTATCGAGGCAGGAGTAAATGATAGTGTCATCAGCGTAGATGCCAAGTTGGGACTTGTCATCGGGAAGGTCATTAATGAAAAGTAAGTTCAAGGATAGAGCTGTGGAGGAAACCTACGTTAGTATAAAAGGATCTAGACGAGTGGCCGTTCAGGATAATTTTCATTTCACGATTGTATAGGAATTACTGGATCCATTCAAAAATGTGTCTGAAGACACCGTAATTATTCAGCTTGTAGAGAAGACCTGTATCCCAAACCCTGTCAAAGGCCTACGAGATGTCTAAAACTACAGGCGGGGCTATACCATTTTTATCTAGAGTTGGATAGAGTCTTTCTGCAATTATCGTCAGCACATCAGCAGTTGACCTGAAGAAACGAAAGACACATTGTCTGAAAGCTCGTCTGAAAAAATGTCCTTGCGATTAGAGGTGATGAACCGGTTCGGCATTGATTAGTGCGTCGAGGAATTTCCTAAAAAGAGGTAAAATGTTAATAGGCCGATAGTTGGAAGGGTCGGAAGGGTCACCAGATTTCTTAAAAGCTCGAACAACAGATGGTGACTTCCAGCCGGAAAGAAAGCAGGAAACAACTTGGTATTTTTTATACGATTTAGAGAGAACAGGAACCACTTCGAAAGCCCACTTCTTAATGACTATTACAGAGATACCATCGGGTCCACATGCTTTATAGGGCTCTAGGTTAGAGAGGATAGCATTTTCTTGATGTTATCCGCATTATCTGGCATTAAATAATAGCAGCATATGATTGTATCAGTAATAATAAATATATATATATATAGATAGATTTTTAAGCTCTCATGTGAAGTATTTTCATTTTATATGCTTTTTGGAATAAATCGTAGAATTCAAACTACTTAAACCATTAATGCCACCGTAAAAAAAAAGCCTGATTGGATATTCTTAATCGAAAGGAAAATTTGTTTAGCTAGTAACGGGCCATCTCTATCTATAAAAGGCAGGATGTGTGTGTGTGTGTGTGTGTGTGTGTGTGTAAAGAATGCACGGCCGCAATTTTCGACGGATTTGCACCGAAATTTACATGCACATCCTCCAAGTTAACGGGAAGGCCAAGACCGACTTTGCATTTCCCAACTCCCATCGATATTGGAAATAATCGATATTTTCATGCTTCTACGGCAGTTTTCATATAGTTTGCGGTCATTTTCTACTGGCCAGAGTGAGAACCAATAGCTGGCTGCCACGAATAGGCAGGAAGATTCTATTGGCCAGCGTGAGAGCCAACAGCTGACTGACACGAATTTTGACTAGCATGCTAGCATGCAAAAAAAAAACAATCGATAGCTGCATTCGTCGCAAGTGGGAAAAATTTAAATCCGCATGGCACTTTACTCCAATTGGCTCATTCGCTTGCTTAAACTCAACGTTGATTCTGATTCCGCAGAACTGGGTTGGGTGTGAAAAAGTATTTGTTGTTAACATTCTTTTTTCATTCGGTTTTTCCAGTTAAAGCTGATCGTTTTGTGTTCATTTTGTTTAATTATTTTTTCGTAACAGATTTAATGTTAATATAGAGCTTAGAAAAAAATCGCAGTGTGAGATAGACAAGAAGCAAGGCATGTAGCAACATCAGCACAGGAAAGGGCACTCCTTTAAAGGCAAGGAAGGGCAAAAATATTTTAAGTCAAGTTATAGCGATTGCTGTATGAGTCGTAAGATTTTTGAATCAAGCACGAGCAACGCCAGGCCATGCTGCTAGTAGTATATAAAAAAGCAAGTACTGAAAATATCCAATCATTTTGAATATCACAAGAACGGATTGCGCAGCCTTTATGTAACTTAAAAACCAACCAGAAGGGGCTTTACTGCACAGGTTTAAACAGATGCAGATACATTACAGAGTGAGCATGTGTACTGTGTGACCATTGTATTAACAATGATCGAGAAAGTAGATTAGCGAAGTCTTGGGCAGAGTTTTCGGAAAAACCTAGATAAATGACTCCCGCCTACAGAGGAAAACTGATTCCCTGATCCGTTCGAAAAAGGTCGCAAGTTGTTTCAAGGAGAGTAATTTGAAGAGAAGTAGTGTTGTTGCCCAAGGTTGGCCTTTGTTTCGTTATGATTAAAAGGCCGGACTCTTTACACACTACGTGTATTAGAGTCGTAAAAACTTTTAAACATTATATCGAAATCAGGATGCGCAGGTGGTGTAATAGTTAAAGGCTGGGAATGAGAAATCAGCGACCCGATTTTAAATTCCGGTCGGAATCGTTGCTTTCACTTTCGCAAAAATGCATTTTGGAAAGTTATGAATTCATTTTTTTCCCCAACAGCTATGCGTTAAATAACAGGACAGACTGGATTTGGCCCTGGCTGGCAACCAATATAGGAGAAGGATAAATTAAAAACCGCATAGTTGCGATATAAACCACAATTTGTTTCTGTGTCTCTGCTGAAGAAACACAAATGGGTCTGAGCAGTTGGACATAATCAGAAACGAGCAGGCATGCTGAAGATGAGAACTCGCCTTCATTTTCTGTCGAAACAGCTTTGATGATGATAAAGAGATCAAGAAAGAACGCCTGTTACACAGTAATGATCAAAAATATAACTTCTTTTCGAACATTGTCATTTGATCAATGTTTAACCTTCGAATCCACAAAAAAACGTTGCATGAAAAGGACGGTTATTCCCTTGACACCGCTATTACTGTATACGCCTTTGACTCCTTCAGTAATAATTATTGTTTTATAAAGCAATTAGAAGTTTAATAAAACATATGAAAGTGGATTTGTATATTTTCTTTATTCTTGAGAATTCACAACAAATACGTTTAAAACTATTTATTTATTAGATTGCTTATTTACAACAATAATTTTATATTCTCAAGATTATAAAAATATCTGAACCAGCTTTTGTGAACAAGAAAATGCAGATAAACACATAACGACGAGTACCTGTAATTATAAATTTTAAAAAATACATTTTCTAGGATTTTCTTTCATTTACTCTCGCCACATGAATTCATTAATAAATTTTAATTAATAAATTTCATTAATAAATTGAATTATTAAATTATTATTAAATTATTTCATTAATAAATTTTATTAATAAAAAGGCTGAAAGCATCTCTTCCTCTTATATATTTTGATAATTTTGTAATTTTTAATAAATTTCTGAATAAAAAGATTTCTTTTCAAATTTATTTCTTTATAAAATAGAAAATGATAAATCTTTATAAAAAGTAATGAATATCGCATTTTACTTGGTTCAAACATTTTTGTATAATTTTGTAAATAAACTTTGCCGAAGGAGTCAAAAGTGTATGCAGTAATAGCGGTGTCAAAGGAATAACCGTCTCTTTGACACACCGTTCTTTTGCGGGCACGAAAATTAACCATTGGTGACATTTATACTGAGTCGATTCTCACAGAGTTACCATTCCCAAGTAAATAAATTTTAGCATGCAGCCAAAGAAATGGTGAAGACGTTAGAGTGAGCAAAAGATGCTGAAAATAAGGATCAAAGTTAAGTTAAAGAAAAATAAATAGCAAATATTTGTAAGGCAAACCATTCACTGATGTATTAATTATAATTTGCATTCGAGGACGCGATACGATGTTCTGCAGTAGGCAATCATTATAACACGGTTAAAAAAAATGTACTGTATCCTCCAATTAAATCAAATTTTTCTTCATTAAGAAGCACGTATTGTAATAAGTGTCACCAGCCATGTACCAGAATTCAAAACTCAAACCTACGCTCTAGCTTCAAAAAGTTCAAATTCAAATAGTAAATTAACATGATTTTTTTATTAAATTTTAATTATTATTTTTTAATTGCTTTTTCTGTGGACATTTTGAATTTTCAGGCCACGCATGCGTATACAAGACGAAAAAACTTTCACTATAACCGGATGACATTTCTCTCTCTCTCTCTCTCTCTCTCTCTCTCTCTCTCTCTCTCTCTCTCTCTCTCTCTCGTTCTTTCTATAATCTGAAATAAAATATGTTGGCGTTTTATTTTCTGTTTTTTGTTTTGTCTTTCATTTGAAACGGACAAAAACACGTCCGTGACACAGGCTTGTATAAAGTTTGATGTCAACTTGATATTATTGTTTTCTGTCTTTTTTTTTTAATATCAACGACACAAGAGTTAAAAAAAAAAAATAACGGACAGAAGATAGAGAAAAAGAAAAAAAGAGAGAAAAAACAATCGGTTAAAACACAGAGAGAGAGAGAGAGAGAGAGAGAGAGAGAGAGTAGAAAGATGAGTGAATTATGTCCTCAAAAAAAGGAAGAACTTTTTTCATAAAGAAAATTTTGAAACCGAACAAATAATTGCTTTTTCAATAATAATAATAATAATAATAATAATAATGAAAAGCTGATTTCCAAACAATGTCATCACCACAACTAAAATTAATTCTCTTCGCCTACATTCATCACATATAATACTGATCAAAGATTATCAACATCAAGACGCAGACATTAAATTCTCTATCTTTATTACTAATACTACCACTATACTACTACTACTACTATACTACTACCACTAATAATAATAATAATAATAATAACTAGACTACCCGGTCTAGTTGGGTCACTGATGCTTTAGGTTATAAAACATTGAAGTTGATTTCAACATTCCATTGAAATGTTAATTTTATTATGATTCAGTTAAATTCGTTCGTGTCATCTTTGGTCTGCTTTATAAGTTCATGCTTAATGTTTTACTTACTGTTTAGCTTATGTAACAAGAATAGAACTTCCGGGATAAACTTGAACTTTAAATCAGACTAACTTTAAAATATTTTTTTTTTAAATATGGCAAAAATAATTTTTAAATATTTTAAATATAGTTTGTTTAAAGAATGCTGAAATATAAATAATTACCCTAAAATGAACTGAACGAAACAGCAAAGCGGGATCTTTTTGTGTCTGTCTTTAACTTAATTAAAAATTGCCTGCTTGAAGAAAGTTAAAATAAAAAAAATGCTTACTGTATAAACAACTAGCAAATCATAATGCGCCAGACGGCCGGACCTTACAAGTACGCACGCAATCACAGACATTTTTTTTTATTATATATATATAATAATAATAATAATCACTTACGTGCTATGCCTGATACACGCTTAGGCGATCATGTATCTTTCGATACATGACTGACGAGGCAGATTTTTTCCCGCAGTAGGTTGCAGAAAGAAATGACAACCTACAGCGGGAAAAAAAATCTGCCTCGTCAGTCATATTTCGAAAGATACATGGTCGCCTAAGCGTGTATCACGTATGACACATAACTGAATAATAATAATAATAATAATAATAAGAAGAAGAAGAAGAAGAAGAAACAGAAGAAGAAGAAGAAGAAGCTGTAAATTCTACACTCTGAATTGATATGTGGATTAAAGCGTTAATCCGTGAATTTGATCAACTGAGAGGTCGAAACGTGTGGACACTTTAGGACAGCTAGTAATCTGTGAATCATATTCACTTACATGCGGACTATTGTCCTTGTCTCTATTGTTATTACGACAATACTTTAACAATTGTGTCCTCTGGCTTTCATCCATGGCTGCTCGTTGATATGGGTAACTGTTGTGGCATTGTTAGGGCCAGACATAAAGACACAAAGAGAGGAATCGTGTTAAACAAATATATTAACAGAAAAAGTAATACAAATATAGACAAATGAGATTGTTACAGCAAGAATGTTCGGTCCGGCTGTCAGAGATGACTACTGGAAACTTCCTTCTCCAAAAAGGCAGTACCTGCTCCTATTTATAGCTGGGAGAGGCCATGCGTGCGCAGGTAAATTACCATAACAGTAGCCTCCGAGGATTTTCAAGCTGAACACTTTATTTAATTTGCAGGTTAAATTGTTCTCATTCCGCTGATCATCTCTATGGTTATGTCGTCTAGCTCTTCTTTTAGTACTACACAGTTATTGCTTACCCCGTTTGCCTTAACTCCAAGCACACGCTACCCGGTCTAGGGAATGAACTCACGATTACTGTCATAAAATTCACAAAAAATCAACATTTTAATCCATTAATCTATTCAGTTTTTGAGTCGGGTAATGTGTGTTTGCGGAAACGAGGTCAGCAATAACTGAGTAGTGCACATTACGACCTTACACGAGATATCCCGAGACATGGTCAGTGGAACGAGAATAATCTGCACTCGGAAATTAAATAAACGGTTCAGTTAAGAAATTCCCTGAAGGTTACCACCGATCAAGAGACACCTGATGACAGAACAGAAGAGTCGAATATTTTGATAATAACAAAAAAGATGAGGACAGTCGTCTAAATATGAATGATGTAAATAACGGCAACTCCCCACCTTTGAAATACAGACAGATATCAATGTTACATGTTTTGACTATTCTGTTGAGTATCAAAGAGGTTTTAGTTGGTTGACCCCAACCAGTTGGGTATATCCGCGAGGCTGATTCACTGTGCATCTGAGTTCACAACAGATATTTGGATGTTAGCAATGGGTAATGAGTGAAAGCAAGCCTCTTCAAGTCTTCAGCACATTTCTCTATAATGTCGAAGACTCCAACATCGGCGTTATATGAATAATCTCAATTCAAATTCATCTTGAACGTTTAAAAATCTGCCATTCGTCCGTGCATTGAATATTGTTGCCATATATGGTCTGGTGTTCCGGGTATATATATATATATATATATATATATATATATATATATATATATATATATATATATATATATCTTGAGATTCTCGGCAAACTCAAAGGAGAATCTACAACGTTATAGGTTTTGGCCGTGGTAGAGAAGAAAGAAAACAGAAGAGAGTTCCACAGGCGAGAAAATAAACAGGAAGAAAGTTCCACAGGCGAGAGAATAAACAGGAAGAGTTCCACAGACGACAAAATAAACTGGAAGAAAGTTCCACAAACGAGAAAATAAACTAGAAGAAAGTTCCACAACCGAGAAAATAAACTGGGAGAAAGTTCCACAGACGAGAAAATAAACAGGAAGAGTTCCACAGACGACAAAATAAACTGGAAGAAAGTTCCACAAGCGAGAAAATAAACTGGAAGAAAGTTCCACAGGCGAGAAAATAAACTGGGAGAAAGGTCCACAGGCGAGAAAATAAACAGGAAGAGAGTTCGACAGACGAGAAAATAAACTGGAAGAAAGTTCCACAAGCGAAAAAATAAACTGGAAGAAAGTTCCACGGGCGAGAAAATAAACTGAGAGAAAGTTCCACAGGCGAAAAAATAAACAGGAAGAGAGTTCAACAGAGGAGAAAATAAACTGGAAGAAAGTTCCACAAGCGAGAAAATAATCTGGGAGAAAGTTTCACAGGCGAGAAAATAATCTGTGAGAAAGTTTCACAGGCGAGAAAATAATCTGGGAGAAAGTTTCACAGGCGAGAAAATAAACTGGGAGAGAGTTCCACAGTCGGGAAAATAATCTTCTTCGTAATGTGTTACTATTATTATTATTATTATCATCATCCTCATTATTATTATTTAAAGCGATAAAAATCTCTGAGAACAAAGTAAAAATAAATTTCCTCAATCTGCAGCACCTTCCTCAGGATTCAGTTTTAATTTGAGTTGTTTCAACTGTTCATATCGTTCTCGAAGACTGCCCTTGATCGTCTGCGTTTTGAAAACTCTACTACGCTCATCTGTAATCTTAACGATATAAAAAAAATAAAAATATACACCATCTAACGGCTCTTCCATTTTCGGCGAATCAAGTGAAAAAAAAAAAATAGAAATCTGAAAGAGCAAACATCATGGACTTTTGTTCATAAAAGACAAACTACGTTCGAAGCGGACCGTTCCTGGCATACTCAACAAACATCGAGCTTTGAAAAGGAAAGAGAGCGAAATATCAATTTTTATATTTTTTTTAAATGACTTCAAGGAATAATTGTCAGCTCTGAAAATGTCCAATTTTAGATGCTTCGTTTTCTTTCTTTCTTTAAGACGAAGACCGTTTTTAAGTTCTTGTATTTGTTCATTTAAGTATTTTTTTTTTATTTCTTCCATATCCTCCGGAAAACGTCTTCGTTCGATGAAATGGATGTAATTAAAAAAGAAACTTAAGTGATAAAAAAAAGGCTCCCGCTATCTATCCGTTCGATGTAAGTGTCTACATTTTTCTGCAGACTGAATATATGTCTGGAGGTGTGAAGGCTGCATGAAAAATCCTATCTAGAATGCGATAAGTGTATATATATGCAATCTAGGAGAAGAGTGTATTTAATAACGAGTACGCATGTGCATTGGCATATATCTAAATACTCTTTGACGTAAACACATACCGTCCTGGTTAAGACGATAAACTACATCCGGCAGCAATCCGGAACGAATGATCCCCAGCTCGTTTGTATTCTATTAAGAATTTCAATCCAGATATCTTTTTTCTGGAACAGACTCCCGAGAGGCTGCTTCCTCGATCACTACAATTTTAACCTCTTCAGGTCGAGGGTTAATTATATTTCGCTCCATGTAAAACCTGCCTTGTCTATCTGTAGACATCTGCCCCGATGTGGTATCTGTAGACAGAGCCCCGACTGAGTCATCATCTGCCCGAAGATAGCAGTTTTGTCAGTCGCAAGTCAGACAGCAAACTGCCTGACTCGAAACGACTAAGTATTTACCCAGTCCCCGTCATTGGGATGAGATGTGACAAAAGGTCAGGATTATTGTGGATAACACGAGCGGATCCACTCGGACAGCAAGTTAAAAAGAAGAAGAGGATTCATACCTCTCCCAAGGCACGGTGTAGTAGCAGATAGCGGCTTGGATTGAGGAATCAGAAAGCCGAGTTGGAATTCCAATCGAACCCATTACACACACGCACACACACACACACACACACACACACACATATATATATATATATATATATATAATTATTTATTTTAAAAATTTATAACATAAATATGTTATAAAATCACTAAAAAATAGCCATTTTGTTTCAACACCCGTTATCAAGTGATGATGTTGAATGTAAAATAAATGGTTTTCAAATTAATTAACGATCCTTCGCAAGGGGAAAACGTTGTTACAAAAGCTAGAATGACCAATCAAAATACAAGTATAGGAAAATTCAAAAAGCTTGACAACGAAATCATGTTATAATAGCTATTCAGATCTTTAAAATACGGGTAATATTAAAAAATAATTTATTCTAACCAATAATTATTAAATCATATGATAAAATTAGATATTAAAATTAAAAACTGCCAATTTTAAAATCCAAATTTAATCACTATTAAGTTTAAAATTATAAAATTACTGAGAGGAAAGGAGAAATACATATGTTATTCAATTTATTTCTTCGTTGAAATTACGTTAGAATAGTCGCTACGTCATCCGGCCCTCTGACAATATATATGTATACATTTTAATCCCAAGTGTGTGAATGGGGTCTTAAACTCACGCGCAAAACAACACAAACACAATCAGATTATAATTTTCCTATACTTGTATTTTTATTGGTCATTCTAGCGCTTGTAACAGCGTTTTCCCCTTGCGAAGGATCGTTAATTAATTTGAAACTTTTAAAACCATTTATTTTCAATTCAACATCATCACTCGATAAGACACCGGGGGTGTTGAAACAAAATGGCTATTTTTGTAGTGATTTTATAACATATTTATGTTATAAATTTTTTTAAATAAATAATTATATCTGCTCTAATTTGTATTGAGCACTCTTTTAAGAATAGTAATTGTTGGTTATTGGAATTCATTGCATATACACCAATTATATACTTGTATATATATATATATATATATATATATATGGGTGGTAGACCAGATGACAAATTTCTACATCACGTGTCCCCCCCCCCTTTTGGAGAACGTAATATTTGAGAGACGTCCAAAAAGTTCTAAGCCACCCACAGAAAGAAGAACTTTTTTCTTGTGCCAATACGCCAGCACTTTTTATAAAACCAGAAAAACTAATTTAGATTTCTAAGTTTCTGCGCAGGTGAGGCCGATAAAAAGGTGAGAGGTATGCAACAAATCTAAAACGGGCAAAACAGTGGCTCAATAAGAATATCTGTAACAGAAAAATATGACAGCCAAGGAAATCTATGAGGACATGGTCAGGACATTTGCTGAGGACTCCCCTTCTTATGCCACTGTGAAAAATTGGCCTGCGGAATTCAAATGGAGAGAAGTTGACCTTCGGTCAGGTGGTCTAAAAATCTCATCCATAATTAAACATATACCCTCATCAATAAAGAATAGAATCAGCATTAACTCCGCTAATAAAGAAATATTCCAAAAACACAGTAATTTTTATAACGCAGCCCTAAAAAATAGTGGATACAAAAATGCTAACATCAATTATAGAAACAATTGTACTAACCAGATGAAAAATATGAAAAGAAAAATCATTTGGTATACCAAATGGTTAGTATTAAGCTAGGACAGAAATTCTTAGCTTTAATTGAAAAACACTTTCCTACTCATAGCAGACTTAGTAAAATATTTAATAAAAACACCCTAAAATTAAGTTATAATTGTACTGAAAATCTAGAAAGTATAATAAAAAAAAACACAATAATAAAATCCTGAATAAACCCCCATGCCAGAATAGTATTAATAAAAACCCTACACTTAAATTAGACAAAAATAGTGAAAAATTATGTGACTGTAGAAACCTAGAAGACTGCCCGTTGGAAAATAAATGCTGCGTAAAATCTGTGGTATACCAATTTACTATCTCATCCATTGAGAATCCTAATACTAATATGATATACATTGGGTCTACGAAGAATGAATTTAAAACCAGATTGAGGCAGAATAAGTGCACCTTCAACAATATAAATAAAAGAAATCAGACATCTCTAAATATTTTTGGCATTTGAAGGAAATGAATAAAACACCAAAAGTGAAATGGAAAATTATAAACAAAACTAGAAATTGTAAAACTTGGGATGACCCATGCCCTTTATGCCTACATGAAAAACTACACATTATCAAGTTTCTAAATAATAAAAATTTATTAAACAATAGACATGAGTTAACGGTTTTTTGCCGACATCATCAAATTTTCGCATTGAATAATTAGCATAAAAAACTAACAAACAATAAAATAATAAATACAAATTTTAAACCTCATAGTCTAAATAAATAGTTTAAATGCCCTACCCAATAAAAAAAGATAACCCTTTATGAAGTCGTCAAAAAAAACAAATGTTAGCGAATTATGACGTTTTTTTTTATATACACAAAACCCTTTCAGAAAAAAATAAAAAATAAAATAAAAAAAATAAATTAATCTCCATAGACACTTAACCAGACAAGACGATGTCATCTTCCACTTTAAATTTAGACACCCCAACCTTACCCTGACTTGACGTCTTTGAATGAAACAGAGATATTGATACAAATTATTAACCCTGACACCCCTTTTCTTTAAATAATTGCTCTAGCCGTTACCATAGTAATTTTAATTTTAATAATGAATATGCTTATAAAACGTGTAAATTTCAGGAATTAGTTATTCAAAAAAAATTTCGCTTGAAGATGGAACAGAGCTTAGTATTTTAATTTAATTTAATTCAAATAATTATATTGAAGTTTTCGGCTCTTGGTTTGAAAGATGAGAACTCTTATGTAGTGATGGGATCATATTTTAAATAAATAATTATATATATATATATATATATATATATATATATATATATATATATATATATATATATATATATATCAATTAAATGGGATTTGAATAATCAAAATTAATTCATCGAGGTCTAGAAGAATCCTCAACAGAATGCAGAAAGCACTGGACATGGCGAAACTGCCGTCCAGTGCTTTCTGCATTCTGTTGAGGATTCTTCTAGACACGATGAATTACTACAATGATTATTCTAATCCCCAAATTCTATCATATATATATATATATATATATATATATATATATATATATATATATATATATGTGTGTGTGTGTGTGTGTGTGTGTGAGAGAGAGAGATAGAGAAACAAATTGTTTCTTGAATTACAAATACGCATGTACACGGTGTCCATAAAGTTCGTGTTCACATTAAAAAATTTATAATACAAATAAAGTTATAATTTTTTTAAAGTGCACATGAACTTTATCGACACCCTGTATTTACACGTTTGTATAACATTGTTGAAAAATGTGCATTTACCATTTGATGCCAACTCCAAAAATATTAATACATCAACATGAAAAAAACTAATAAAAACAAAATGAATAAAAAACGAAAAAAAAAGAAAGTCCCTACGTGATTAGTCTTCGACTTTTATTTTCCGAGCAAACTTCTTATTCTTGTGAGCACTTTCCTGTAAGTATTATTTTGAACGTCTTGTGTTCCGCGGACAACATGCTTATACACGACTCGATATTTACGGGGCTGACCGAATGAATGGCATTGACACCCTTAGCTTATTGCCGTTTGATTACAGGCGAAACTCGTTTGCCATGTGCCGTAGTCGTCGTCGGGGAATTGGAAATAAAACTCAGTGTGAATTACGTTTCAGAATTTAGGATGAAGAACGATTTAGAGATCCGCTCGAGTAAAAGACTGATTGCTTCATTGGAAATGAAGAAAAATGACTGGGAACACCGCTTTAAAGAGAGTGAGATAAAATATGGAGAAAATGAATTTATAAGCACACTTATGAAAATACAGGGGATTGGAGAGAGAGAGAGAGAGAGACAGACAGACAGAGAGAGAGACAGAGAGAGAGAAGGACAGAGAGAGAAAGACAGAGAGGAGGAGACGGAAAGACAAACGGAGATATCTTTATATCCGTCTGTTAATCTCTCAAACTACGTAACTGTCCATATCATTTTGTTCATATCTATATATCTATCTATATACCTACCTATCTCTCTATTTGCCTGTTTATATCTATCTATCTATCTATCTATCTATCTATCTATCTATCTATCTATATACCTGTTTTATCTGTCTGTGTATATTTGTTCATATCTATCTATTTATTTCAATAACTTATCTACCTATCTCAGTTCAATAACTTATCTATCTATCTATCGATCTATCTATCTATGTTTGTTCATATTTATCTATTTATTTCAATAATTTATCTACCTATCTCAGTTCGATAACTTATCTATCTATCTATCTATCTATCTATCTATCTATCTATCTATCTATGTTTGTTCATATCTATCTATTTATTTCAATAACTTATCTACCTATCTATCTCAGTTCCTGTCTGTCTATCTATTTATCTAGATACCCCAACGAAAACGCTACAAAAACAGTATAAGTTGATGAAAACCTGCTCCAAGCGCAATGAAAACTGTTTTATCGTCAAAATCATTGTTATTATTAAGAGGAAGGATCAAAGTATTTTTTGATTATTTAAATAATTTTTTACTCCTTTTTAAAACATTTGAAATTGTGATTAAAAAACTTGTTTCTCTTCTGTCAGCGGCTGTACTAACTTTTAGCATATCAGTTTTTAGCCTCTTTTTGCGGTGATACACATTAATTTTGAAATTCTTGCAAAATTTTAATATTTGTCGAATTTTAATGAAATTTTTAAGGAATTATTCACAAAGGAATGAAATTATTTTTTTTATTTTTTATTAGAAAATCTTGGTAAAGATATAGATATTTTTACATGAGTTTCTCCCACGAACTTAATTTTATGAAAACGAGAAATTCAACGTGATAATTTTTAGTGACTATATTAGTTAAGAATTTATATCACCGATTCTTTTTGGCAAAATAAAACCCGTCTTACCGAAAATCTGTTCTGAATCGAAAAATAAAAAAAAAACGCAGTAAAACTAAAACATTATTTAATTAGAGAAGCTTTTAATTGCTTTTATAAATAATATATATGAAAGACAATATTGTCTAAAGAGAAGAATTTTTTCGATGAAAAATGAATTTTTACAAGATTTGTTTTCATTTTTTACAATTTTAAATTGAATAATTGATAAAGATTTTAAATCTTTTAACATTCATTTTCAGTGTGATAATTCTGAGAAAATATTGTTATTAAGTAAAAGTATATTTCCTAATCATGTATTGTAAAGCTGATTACAATCTTAAAAAAAAGAAAGAATTTTGATTTGTTTTTGTATGTGAGATTGCATGCAGAATTTCTGAAGTATGGATGTACAAACCGATAAATCTATCATTAAACGATCACGTGCTTTAAGGGTTGTCTCCCTGCCCAGTATAAACTTTATCGTCTGCTCTACTATACTTAACAATGAACACGTTTGGCTGTCATTAAATCGATTAACACATAAAAAAACAAGACCTCGTAGTTAAGAAATGCTTGTATACAATATTCTATGCTATAAGTAACATTTTTTTCAGACCAGGTTAATTTAACATTAAATTTGTGAAATTTTATCAAATAACGTTTCTTAAATAAATATTTTATTTTTGCAAGATTTTTAAATCCGAGAATTAACTTTTGTTTAAAAATGTGTGAAAAATGGCCGATTTTTATCGATTTTACTAAAAATATAATTTCTGTTTGAAATATACCACAGAGTATTTTACTAACTGGAAATAGTAAATTTTAAATCCTTTAGCTTTCAATTAAAGCTAAAAAGAAAACTTCAAGAAAGATTTTTCATTTTTAAAAATTCATTTTAAACTTTACGCTTATCAAATTAGTGGAAGTAGTTATATTTATTTATCTATCTTAGTTAATATATATCTACATTTATTTCAGTCTGCTTATATCTAAATATTATACTGCATATCTCAGTCTGATTATATCTATCTCTATACATATCTATGATTATATCTATCTCCATCACTATCTATATCTATCTATATCTATCTATGATCTCTGTACAGGGTGCGATTGATAAATTGTCGTCTAAATTGCGCAAAAATAAAAATAACACTGGCATCTCATTTTAACAGATATATTTACCAAAATTATACAAAAATAATTTGAAATAATAAATTTATTCAATAAAATCGCCATTGGCTTGAAACACGGCCTCCAGACGACTTCGGAATCACCTGCAACTCTTCTGGACAGTTTGTTGAATGCTGCTATAAGCCTTACTTTCAGTTCATCTTTGGTGTTAAAAGGAGTTCTACTGGTCTCTCGCTCAACTGCGATTCCACACATAATAATCAAGGAGGTTGCATTCGAGAAGATTAGGTGGTCAGGTATAAGGAGTGATGTGGTCGCAGAAACTGTCTGACAGCCATGACTGGGTTCTCCTGTTTGTGTGGCATATTGCAGAATCCTGTTACCAGACATAAGGTCTTCCAGCAGCCATCCTCTTGACCCATGGCAGCATTACCTGATCCAGCCACTTGATATAGGCCTCCGTGTTTAGTTTGGCCAAAACATTCGAGAGTTATTTTATTATCCGAATGATCAGAGTTGAGTTTTCCGACCTGCCGTATATTCATAATCACCATTAGACTCATCCAACTCTTTCCAAATCCTCTGCACTGTCCTCAAATTGACACTCAAAGAATCTGAAATGTTTCTATTGAGGTTTCTGTCGCGAATGCTAAGCAGTACAGCATACCGTTTCCACATTCCTGGCGAAGTGAATTGTGCCATGTGACTCTTTTACTCGCAGACGGTGCCCAACTGACCCAACTATACTCTGCAGTCGACAAAATCCAAAACAAACAACGCGCATGCCTGAAATTAAAAATATAAAATGGTGACAATTTACCCATCGCACCCTATATATATAAACGATTGCAGCATGTTATAAAGATGAAAGACGATGCTACTGATTACTAATATTGTGAAAATTGTTAATTTTTTCCTATTTTTCATACTGTTCAAATAATTTTGTCTTTTCCTATTTTGCATAATTCGCCTGTCAAATTTATTGTATTTAATCTATAGCTGTGAAATTTGTGTTTTATATTCCTTTGTGTGTGTGTGTGTGTGTGTGTGTGTGTGTGTGTGTGTGTGTGTGTGTGTGTGTGTGTGTGTGTGTGCTTATTAACATATAAAAAACCTGGCATCATATGGGCATTAGATTCTGAAAAATGGATAAAAATATTCAAAATTGATGGGTGTACGAATAATTTCGTCGTTGACTATATATATATATATATATATATATATATATATATATATATATATAGTGGTTTGACCGTTCGCTTTCTGACCATGAGGCCCTGGTTCGAATCTCACAATGGGCGATTTGTCAGGAAGGCGACGTCCTAATGTTACCAGACTGGATCGAGGTCAATTCCAGCGTGTGGCACTTTGGAAAGTGCCTGAAAAACCATACCACGGGTTGACCCAAGCCTTGTGAGTCAGCCTTTGGTAGACGGAACTCTTGTAGCACGAAGCCACAAGTCATTGTGGCCGAAGGCTTGGAGGTTCTGGCCTTGTTCAAATTGTTGATCACGCTAGATAACACGCTCTTTCCCAGAAACTGTAACTAAGGTCTGTTCAACATAGATACTCAACACACACAGAGCCACACGTGAAGTCCCAAGTGTCGGTCCCCAGAAGCAATGACTCTCTTTCGTGAGGGGTCTATGGTCATTACCTTGCACGTAAGGCGTACCCCAAAAAAGAAATGGTGGGGAGGAGTTCTTGAGTAACTTTTTTCACTGGTCTATGTACGTGTGGGTTCTCATACCACTTTAAAAGTGTCACATTCTGTTTTAGTGGACCTACGGATAAATACCCTTCGCTATAACGTATTACTACGTCTACAGCAGCGAAAGTGTTAATGTAGAGATTTCGACGACTGTAAATTTTCCCGCCTTTCTTTTCTGTTCTCATTGGTCGGCCTTAGTTATCATGTCATCCTTTATTTTCCAGCAAATGAAATCGTTATACGTAGATTCAATGACCAGGTAGGACCATTACTATTAAACACCTGTTTTTTTTTTATTCTTTTCGTTCTCTCTCTCTCTCTCTCTCTCTCTCTCTCTCTCTCTCTCTCTCTTTTTTTTTTTTCTATGTTAAAACACTATTTTAAATGTCTGTTTATCAGTTTTCATCATTTTTTTAAGATATTGAAATAATTCCTTGGAAATCATGATTCTTTATTTTATTCTTTTGACTACATTTTATCAAAGTTATTCATGGTAGTTTCTCTTTTCTTTTCAGACACTTAAATGTCAAGTTCCTCGTGACCCGCAAAAGCTGACCTATGAATCAAACACTGACGCTTCATAAAGCAATTTTTTTAAAGGGCAGTAACGATCTTAAATGAAAAACAAAATGGATCCTCTTCAAATCAGTATCGGGAACAATGATCAACTTTGTCGAGTCATTCAGTCGTAATTTTTCTTTCAAAGAAATATAGGGGAAAGCGTATCTTCCCGCGGTAACACCTCCTCATAATGAAATGATGACGTCTGAAAAATCGAACGCTTAAATAATTCCTCTGTTTCAAAACTTTGGTCTTGATTCAATAATAGAATTATTGTTCTTTAGTTCTGTTCATCTTTTTAACCTTATTTTTGCAATAAAGACTTTTCTTGTAAAGACCACTGCGGTATTAATGCAAGAGCTTCTTTTTATTCTTATTTCTAAAACAGAACTTGGCGTGAATAATGGAATAACATAGAACGAAAATAAGTCGTTTTATCTCACTTTTTCCTGTTTCACGTATTGGCCTTGCCACCTGAGACTTCTGATAAAAGCAACTGTAGAATCGAATTCAAAAGATTTTTTTACTTTTATTGACTTCTTAATTTCTCTTCGCTATTTTTTAAATTTTTTTTCACTTTTTTTTTTACACTTTGTCTTTCAATGAAAATGATGAACAGGTGGAAACGAAACGAAATACACACTTTCTTTAATTACTGCAACTCTCTACTATCTTTCATATCCTATTTAGTCGTTTCTATCAAAATCGGTTTCTAGATATATCTCACTTGCTGTTGCCTTGCTGCTGGCCTTACTTCGAGATCTGTATCACTGTCATTGTCTTTCTCTTTCGCACCCTAACGGTCTATCTTTTTAGATAGCACTTTTTACTTTCTTTCTTTCCGCCTGTCTGTCTGCTAGTCTCATTCTATTCATATCTATCTATCTATCTATCTATCTATCTATCTATCTATCTATCTATCTATCTATCTATCTATCCCCAGCCATTCTTATGAATCAATTCAGTCTATTCAATATTATATATCTCTCTATTTCTCTCTATCTATCTATCTATCTATCTATCTATCTATCTATCTATCTATCTATCTATCTATCGCTAGCCATTCTTATGAATCTATTCAGTCTATTCACTATTATATATCTCTCTATTTCTTTCTCTCTCTCTCTCTCTCTCTCTCTCTCTCTATCTATCTATCTATCTATCTACCACAATTCATTAAAATCAATGTATCTATTCATATCTATCTATTTATTCCAGTTTATTAATATCTATCTGTCTATAACAAGCCATTCTTATCAATCTATTTATTCATTTTATTGATTATTTATATAGGTATCTCTCTCTTTCACTCTCAATCTATATATCTATCTACGTACTTATTTATCTATCTCTTTCTATCTATACTTCTATCTACCGTAATTCATTTCAATCAATGTATCTATTTATTCAGTCCTTATCTATCTATCGATCTATATATCTATACCAAGTTTTTCAAAAAATTATCTATCTATCTATTTATCCATGAATGTCTTTTCATTATCCATCTATTTATCTATCTTTTTATATCTGTAAGTCTTTTTATTATCTATCTATCTATCTATCTATCTATCTATCTATCTATCTATCTATCTATCTATCGAGCGAGCGAGCGAGCGAGCGAAGCAAACTTAGTATTTTCATTATCTACCTATCTATTTATTTAAAAATACCTTTTCATTACCTATTTATCTATCTATCTATCTCTGTATGTTCTTTCTTTATCTATCGAGCTATCTATCTATGAAAGTCTTTTCATTATCTATCTATTGATCTATCTTATTCTTTTCATTATCTATCTATCTATCTCTCTTTCTATCTATCTATGAAAGATTTTTCATTATCTATTTATCTATTGATCTATCTTAGTCTTTTCATTATTTATCTTAGTATTTTTATTATCTACTAATCTTAGTCTTTTCGCCATGTGTCTATCTATCTTAGTCTATTTATTCTCTATGTATTTTCATTATCTATGTTAATCTTTTCATTATCTATCTATCATCGTCTTTTCATTATAGATCTGTTAATTTATGGTAGTAATTTCACTATCTATCTATCTATTTCATTATCTATATTAGTGTCTTCATTATCTAGTTAGCTAGCTTAGTATTTTCATTATCAATGTATTTATCAACCATCTAAATCTTTTCATTATCTATCGGTCTATCTAAGTCTCTTCATTATCTAGCTAGATACCTTTTCATTATCTATCTATCTATCTATCTATCTATCTATCTATCTATCTATCTATCGTTCTATCTATCTATCTGTGTATCCCTGCCGTTCACTCAGCTTTGTATTTCAGTTCCTACATTTCTTATTCATTCTGTTCATATCACTTGCTCTCGATTCATACAGTCTCTCAATGCACTTGTCTTACTCGCTTTCAATCCAGCTTCCTTCATATCTATCTATATCTTTCAGTCAGTTCATTATCTATCTATCTATCTCTATCTCTCTCTCTCTCTCTCTCTCTCTCTCTCTCTCTCTCTCTCTGATTATAATATAGAGGAAAATGTCAAGATATAAAGCTCTAATATTGAAACCAAAAGGCATTCTTTGAAAAACAATTAAAATCGTTTTATATTAGATTATTTTTCATAGTCCCCCTCGTGAATCCCTTCACCTGAGTCATGCCATTAGAAATCTTTCCTTTTTGGCCTTATGATGCTGCAATTTGTGGACCTCGTAATCACTTTTCCTCAGTTGATAGTCACGTTAATATCTTTTTCTTCGTGTGACATTCTCATTAACACATTAAAGCAAATGTTAAAGCAAATCTATGAAATGTTAAAACAATTTGAGATTATCTCATTCTTGATTTTACGTGTCACGATTTGGGATCCAACCAAAGTCAATATCAATCGTGTACTTAGAGATTTGTGTGGTTTTGAAACAGATACATTTGCCAGTTGAACTACTCGGGGCTCCCCCGACTCGCCATTCATATATATATATATATATATATATATATATATATATATATATATATATATATATATATATATATATATATATATAATTAATTACACGTGTAATTATTAATATACACTTTATAGCACTGTTTAACTAGATTGAGTACTGTTTTTTCTACCCCATAGATTATATAAATAGTTATTTGTTCACCTGTATGTGTACGTAATCGCTCATACATGTCCTTGATTGTATCCATTTAGATCATTTCTACATCTATATATCTATATCTATCGATCTATCTATCTATCTATCTATCTATCTATCTATATATATATATATATATATATATATATATATATATATATATATATATATATGATATAATGATATATAATTTTGTATAATTTTATATATCAACAAACAGTATTTAGAAAAATATGACAACTACCCACTAACTCTATCACAACTGCAAGCGAAAACAATTTATCTAAACATAAAATTTGACACAACTACATCCAAAACAGTCAAAGACTTAACAAATTAAAAACAAAACAACCAGCTAAAACTTGAAGGAGGAATTTACTTTCATTGACTCACTGAGAAGGTCTGTATGAACGCCATCATTTTTGTTGTCAGCCATCTAAGATAGAAACTTATATTCTGCAGAGGTGACAAGACTTTCGAACCACCCTGTACATTCCTTCTTAAAAAGACATAGCTGAAATTTTGGGTACACAATGTCTTCTCATGAACTCATTCTACCCAGGATTATCTGATGGCGCACCAGCAACTTCTCCATTACAAAGCGCCAGCCGTCAATACTGAGCGATATTTAAATGCCCAGAACAAATAAAATTTGATTTGATTTTTTTCCTCATATTAAATAAAATCATTTTAAATGTAGCGGCGTCGATGACCCACACCACACCCAAATAAATAGCCAGCTTCAAAATGTCGTTGCCCAATTTGGCAATCTTGAGTCAGCTTTGCCGCTGGGCTGATTTCTGTACTGCCAGGTCCAGGAATTGAACTCACAATTTTTCTTCCCTCTGATGATTACGTATATAATGAGAAAACAAATCCTGGAAGGAGCTTTAGAAAACATGAAACAATAATTAAAGTTGTATTTTTAGCGTCCACTTGTACTTGACCCGAGTCTATGGAAGCAGAGATTCGTTACTATTAGTTACTGCCAACTTATATTACCACTGTACGTTTCACCACAAACTAAATATTTATGCCAGAGAGAAAAAATTGCTAATTAAAATTATATCAGTATGGAAGGGGATTGTCAGTGATCAGGAATTAATATAAACGTTAAAAACTGACAAAGAGCGTCATATGTACAACCGACAGTCTTATTACGCACAAGATTTATTAAACAAATTGTTCTGTCGTTGTTATGATTTTTTTTAAGCGTTTCACCCTAAGCAAGACAGGAAGCCACTAACACGCAAGGGGTTACAGAGAGTTGGCGCGAGAACAAAAAGGAGTGATAGAGGAAAGGATAAAGAGAAGGATAGGGGATAGATCAGGGCATCTGGAGATGTCAATTGACATTACATTTGAATAGTTGGAGATTGTAGCTATCATGGAAACAAGAAATGGGGGGAGTTCCACAGGCGGGAAGTGCGAACCATGAAGCTATTGGAGTAGAAGAGACGCCTACATTTAACAGTTTTGACAGTGAAAGGGTGAGATCGAGATGCCAGCCTAGTTGAACGCTTAAATTCATGAAGTCTGGGAAACAGCGAAATCAGTTCATCGGAGCAGTTACCGTGAAAGTATTTGTAAAAAAGACAGAGGGAGGCAATGGCAAGACTGTTAGAGAGTGTCTCCAGACGAGATGCCAGATCAGGGCCAATTTCATTGCATATCCGTATTTGGATTTTATCAAGGACCTTGAGACAATTAAATGGGGCTCCAGACCATATATGGCAGCAATACTCCATGCAAGGGCGAATGGTTGATTTGTAGATTTGAAGGATTAACTCAGGCGAAAATAATTTCCTGGCGCAGCACAGGGAGCCAACTTTTCTTGCGGTGGACGAAGCTATTGACTCAATGTATTTGTTCCATCTCAAGTCAGCAGACAATGTGAGACCGAGCAATCGCAAAGAGATGCTCTCGTAGTGCTGAGCGTCAGACATTCTAATGGGAGACAAGGATGGTTCTCTCTGGTGTGTAATAGAGAACAGTTTTATTTTTGAGGCATTAAAGTTAACCATCCAATTCCTGAATATACAGAAACTGACACCGAACATATTAAAAGTGTTTAGTGAAAATAATTAGACGTTAAAATATTTATGTTGCATTTAACGTATGAAATATTTTTTTACAATTAAAATTTGTTGTTCGTTGCTCCTATTTATATTTATTGTGTGATTCCTTTAGACGGCTTATCACCCCTTTGCAGGTTATTTAAAACCAGAAAATAAAAGAAAAATAATAATGATTTTATGATAGAAGTCTTACTAATTAACCCATAGATTGGGGAAGAAGAAGTGGATTGACACTTCTCCCAAGGGTATATGCCCATACTTGCTTCCCTGATAACTATAATCTTCAAAAATTTAAAGGTAATGTCAATCGACATCTTTTGATACCTTGATCTTGATCCCCGTCTTTTTCTTAATCCCTTCCTCAAACACCACTCTTTACTCTTACTTTCACTCTCTGTAACCCCTTGCGTGCCAGTGGTACCCTTGTTTTGCTTGGGGTGAAATGCTTAAAAAAGTATTCGTGAAACGCGCCATCGCATGAATTTAAGCGTGCTACTAAGTTGGCTTCTTCATCCCACCCTTTGAAAGAGTTAAATGTAACCGCCTCTTCTACTCCAACTCCTTCTTCTCTCGCACTTCCTGGCAGTGGAACTCCCTTCCTCTTACTTGCTTCCCTGATAACTATAATCTTCAAAAATTTAAATGTAATATGAATCGACATCCTTCACTTTATCCTTTCCTCAAACACACCTCTTTACTCTCTGTAACCCCTTGCGTGCTAGTGGCACTCCCGCCTTGCGTGGGGTGAAATGCTTTAAAAAATGAATCTAACGAAGCGAATTGAAATCGGTAGTCAACTCTTCGATTCCGAGCCATTATTTATTACACCCCCGCACATCCAAGAATACAGCAGCTGGTATTCCCAAGAAGTCACCCATCTAGGTACTGACCAGTCTTAACGTTGCTTGATTAAATTCGGTGATCGTACGATGTTTCAGCGCTATATGGCCGTAAGCCCCCTGTTTATATATTCCAAGAATGAAAAATGTTGCCACTGCGCTATTGATCAAATCACACTGTGAAAACCATTCACATGGCTATGAATAATTAAAAACCAGTTTCATTGCGTTCGCGCTTAAAAGTGAAATTACATCATAACAAAATTTTGCAATATCTCATTTAATTATGTTTATTTATTTTTACCAGTTTCGACAGTTTGTCTATATTTTTCTAATTAAATATCAGGTGTTGAGTATACCAGGTTGTCAGATTTGGTAACACCTGTCGCATTGGTAGATATTTACTCAAGCATTAAAAACAAAAAAATAGAGAACGACTTGGAAGAAGTCTAAAGAACACATTTGAAGGTTTTAATTTACACAAATAGAACAGATTAAAAAGTATAGTAATGTGTTAAATTCCTTATCACTTGCCCTGAATAGGAAAGCTAGCATTATTACAAAAAAAAAACTGTTCTTTTCCCACATGACCAGAAAGTATCTTCTCTTAATGATGCCTACCAGAAAACTATTCAGTGTCAGGAATAGGCCTTAGCTGACTGTGGGTTAAGGGTCATATGAACGGCTAAGTGTTAAGAAAGGAGGAGAATTAGCTCCAAACAGGTAAAATCATTGGTCCAGGATTCCAGCAAGAATGTGTTTGATTGGTTGATTTTACGATATATTTTAATATCCGATTTTCTACAGACCAACCAGTGAGTAGAGTAAGAGTCAACTAGAATACAACTGCCTCTCGAATAAACGGGATGAAATGAAACGCTTATTAAAATTTTGGAAATTAAAATACCCTTTCCTCGCAGTTTACTTAAAATCATCGTTAATTAAAATTCCATATAGCCAATCAAAATTTCAAAATCATCGTTAATTAAAATTCCATATAGCCAAACTATGCACGTCTTGTAAACTGCATGAAGAGCTTGAAAAAAAATTTTTTTAAATCTTGAAATGGGGGTTGAAAGTGCAGCTGTGTGGACAAAATTGGAAAAAAAATACGATTAGGAAGTGAAGAGTATATTCTTATAGTAAACACATCTTCTAGGTACCGTTTCACTTCAGACTGTTGGCGATCATGGCTCTCCACAACCACCGACCTTCCGATATTCATCCATACAAGCACTTCAGGTAGTAGCCCGCAGCCTTCCCCTGTCTCATTTAATTTGATATGTCTTGTGAGTGTCAATTTCTCCAAACATTCCTTCCTCGTTATGTGTCAAGAAATATCAGCTGTCTTTTTCTGATTCCGCGTGTAAGTATTCTAAGCTAGTCCATTTCAAGAGAGGAGAAAATTTGGGTTAGGCTGGTATTTTATCGTTATTATCCTGAAAACTCGGGTCATGTCCTTCGATAGCCTCGTCTGATCGAGACTGTCATATGGATGCCATGCATGACGCCAAACACGTTCAGAAATATCTAAAATGTCAGCCGTATACATTTGCTTTCTAATATCAATGGTTAAAATGGGCTTAAGCCAATTAAATCTTAGAGAGGACCATCCCTATTCGAAATCAATGGCCTGGCGCTACAGAATCACAAAGAACCTTGACACATAATAGAAACGACTTAAGTAAAGTCGTTTCTGTTATGTGTCAAGGTTCAACAGTAGCAACAGATGAGCATCACATGTAAATCGAAGAGATAATGATGACATAAAATGATGCATTCAACACGACTTCAAACAAAAGGTTAGGAAGGAAACCCCCATCAATATTGGATAGGGCGATAACAGCTACTAGACATTTTAACAGGTCATCCCATAAGTTCTGTACGAATTTTAACTTTTTGTTAAAATGAACAAAATTTAAAGAGTATTTTATAATGTCTAATGGAACTGAACATTATTTTTATGTTTAGATGCATTTAAACTGATCAAATTTTATTTCAGAGAACAATAAAATTAAATTTTGTTTGATTAAAACCCTGCTAACATGGAAGTACCCAAGAATCATTTGAGGCACATAATGCTTTATGAGTTCAAGAAAGGAAACTCAGCAGCCGAAGCAGCTAGAAACATTCACTCAGTTTATGGAGAGGAATGTGTGAATGAAAGAACTTGCAGAAGATGGTTTGCAAAATTCAGAGGTGGAGATTTCATCCTTGAAGATGAAGATCGAACCGGACGTCCAGTTGAGTTTGATGAAAAGCTTCTTAAAGCAGCCCTTGAAGAAAATCTTGCGTTATCAGTTGAGGAATTGGCAGTGGTTCTCAGTTCAAACCATACAACTGTTTATCGTCATCTTCAGCAACTTGGAAAAGTTCTTACACTTAGAAAATGAGTACCACAAGAATTGTCTGAAAAAAAAAACTCAAATCCCGAGTTGACATCTGCTCTTCTCTCCATTCTCGACAACTTATTTCACCTTTTTTGGATAAACTTGTGACTGGCGACGAAAAATGGATCATTTATTGAAATGTTAAGCGCCGTAGACAGTGGCTTGGTAAAGGGGAAGGACCCCAGCCACAGCCGAGAAGGGAACTTCATGGGAAAAAGGTTCTTCTTTCAATCTGGTGAGATCGCCAAGGAATAATCCAATTTGAATTCTTACCACCTAATGCAACAATTAATGCTCAAATATACTGTCAGCAATTAGAGCGTTTGAACCAAGCTTTGAGGAAAAAAACCTGCTCTAGTGAATCGAAAAGAGGTGATGTTTCATCAGGACAATGCGCGACCCCACATAGCAAGAATCACGTCACAAAAGATCGAAGAACTTGGTTGGGAGAAAATTCCTCACCCACCTTATTCTCCCGATCTTGCTCCTTCGGACTACCATTTGTTTCGTAGCTTAGAATCATTTGGAAGAAACAGCTTTTGTAACACAAGAAGAGGTTAAAACTGACATTTGAGAGTTCTTCGAATCAAAGCCAAAAGAATTTTACAGTAATGGAATTAGTAAGCTTGTTAATAGATGGAAGGAAGTCATAGAAAATACATTGTTGATTGAATCTGTAATTAAATGTAACATTTGGTCACTTGTTTTCTTTATTCAAAATTCGGACAGAACTTATGGGATGACCTGATATAAATTTCAAACGACAGCAACTCTTAGACTTCTTAGTAAATGAATGTCGAATGTTTCCTTATAAGGAAACGACTAATATTTCTATTAGGGATTAGGAGAACAGATACTACACTTTGATCCCAGTACGATGGGCAAGAAATTAAGAAGAGAGTAACTCGAGAAGCACTTGCTGCTCAGTCAATGAATGCCGAATGTTTCCTTATAAAGAAACGGCTAATATTACCATTTCCATTACCATGTATTTTATTATTATTATTTTTGGTATCATTTATGTCAGCACCTACGTAGATTAATTTTTGGGAAATCGAAATATTGTATACTTTGCTAGTTCATCCAAAAGGCCACTATGGGTTGGCAAAGGCCGGGACGACCGTCTATACTGGAACTAATATATGCTTAATTGAATTGCGAGCATTATGCTACACAAATGTTCCCTTGTAATTATGCATAATTATCGTATATATATATATATATATATATATATATATATATATATATATATATATATATATATATGGTATCAAAGATGGACGGAAATCTGACAGAATGGTAGGATAAGTAACAAATCTTCTTCTTTTATGTGCCGTATCCCTTCAGAACGTAGGCGATCATGGCTCTCCACTTTTCCTTTTCTTTTGTATTTCTCAATATGCTTTGTCTTTTTGCTACTTATCCAAACCCTTTTCTGTCATCCACTTGCTTTAGCCCGCTAGGTATGTCACGCGTTGCTTTCCCTTCTCTCTCTCTCTCTCTCTCTCTCTCTCTCTCTCTCTCTCTCTCTCTCTCCCGCTATCCGACCTGGGAGTATCAGATTCTCCAATCCCTCCTTTCTCATTATGTATCCCAAAAACTTCAGCTGCCTCTTCCTGATGTTAAATATAAGCTTCCTCCTAGTTTGAATCCTCTCCAAAACTGCATCGTTGCTCACATATTCGATCCATGATATACTTAGCATTTGTCTGTAGAAACATACCTCCGTTGCCTCGAGTCTCTTATTCACTTTTGAGGAGACCGTCCAACATTCGTTGCCGTAAAGGAGGACAGATATCACATAGCAGTTCAGTACTCTTTTCTTTGTTACCAACGAAATCCTCCTGTCTCGTAATACCCTGCTTAGCTTTTGGAATGCATTTTGGCCATCCTAATACGTCTTCAGATACATTATTTACATTATTCATACATATTGGACAGAGCCAGTCGTCATATTTATTACAAAGTTTCGGCCGTTGTACGATCCGGCCTTCTTCAGGTCTTTGGAATGTCAGATGAACCCTTTATTTCATAGTTCCATACCATGTTTCTCAATGGATGTCAGTTACCAGTTATCTCCTGTTAATTTCCCTCTGAAGTTGAGGACACACAGCACAATGGATAAAGCCATGGTTAGATCCAGTGACAGGACCCAAAGAGTGTGAGTTCAATACCCGGTTAAGGCAGTGGAGAACATTCAGAGGGAAATTAGCAGGAGATAACTGTTAACTGGCATCCATTAAAAAACATGGCACATGTAACTAGAACAGTCTACCCCAGTGAGCGAAATAAAGGGTTCAGTTCAACATTCCAACCACCTGAAGAAGGCCGGAGCGTACAACGGCCGAAACGTTGTAATAAATATGGCAACAAAGATGAGGAAAATAGTCCGAATAATGTACATAATACCTTATCTCAGAAATATAGACAGATACGTCTTCAGTTTTCAGCGTTGCACTTGCTGACCTCTGTCAGAACACTTCCCAGATATTTAAATCTCCGCACCTGCTTGATTTTAGTGTCCCTCACCTGTAAATCGCATTTCAGGCTCATTTTTTTGACTGATGAACATGTATTCTGTCTTCTTGTAGTTTATACTTAGTCCCTTCTTCTCGCTCTCCTTCGTTACCTTCTGTAGGGAGTTTTGTAATTTTCTTTCCGTGTCCGCTGTCAGCGCTGTGACATCTGCATATCTTATGTTGCTAAGATTGTGGCCGCCAATGATGAATCCTGGTAGGATTTCCAGTTCTCTCAGAATTGCCTCACTGTATAGGTTGAATAAGTCCCAAATATATCAAGGTTACTGAGCAGTTCCAACAGATCTTTGTCAAATGCCTTTGCCCAGTCTATAAAACATCGGTGCACGTCCTTCTGCATTTGTATTGCTAGAAAACGTTTATAACTTATTTCACAAGACATGTTAAATTTATAAACGTTTCCTGTTTGCCTCTTATTCTATCCTATTCTATACTATATATATATATATATATATATATATATATATATATATATATATATATATATATATCGACTCTCCCGTCGTATTCAACGTATCAGA
>CAHIKZ030001635.1:612500-615000 GCA_903632075.3 Acanthosepion pharaonis | reverse complement strand
CCGGTCTATGATAAAAACATTAGGATTAGAATAAAAGAAAATTCTTTCCAGAAAGAAAATGTAATGGTCATGTGTGCTAAATTGAAACCACTGGATACAAAATGAATGTCTTGTAAGAAAAGACCATACAAATGTATATATAATAATGACCAAAAATTTTATCTGAAAAAAAAATACCAACATTCAAAAAGGTTAGGCCAAACTGTATATGAAGTAACACTATTCAAAACTGTATGAGAAAAAATGTAATTCAAAATTATTTCGTAAAACAGTCTATCTATATATGTAAAAAGCAATTTAAAGCAATGTATAAAAATCAATCCAAAACAATATATACGAAAAACAATACAAAAACTATGAAAAACACCATTCAATACTATATAAAAAAGTCAATCTAAATTATATATATAAATAATATAATAATAAATAATAATAATATTTATAATATAAATATATAATTCAAAACCACATTTAAAAAAGTTAGTTCAAACCTATACATGTAAAAACACCTGTCATATGGAAATAAAACCCTGTTCAAACTATATAAGAAAAAACCAGTCAAAATTATATATCAAATACATCATTCAAAATTATATATGAAAAAAGGCAACTAAAAACTATATATAAAAATTTGTCCCAATTATCAATTTAAAAAGACAGTTCAAAGTCATATATAAAAGAAATAATTGAAGACATTGTAAAAAAAAAGAGACAATTCAAAATCATACATGAAAAAATATTCAAAACCATATCGAGATAAAAGTCCATTTAAAACAACAACACTCCCAAATATACGAGGGTAGATCAATAAATCGGTAGACCAAGATAAAGCTGAATTTTTATCTTAAACTTTCACTCTATAAAAGTCCGTTGTATCTATAAACGCTGTGGATAGAAAAATCAACACTTCGCTGTGACTAACGGTTCCATGACTTAAGCGATCACAAAAATGTGTTCCGATGATGCTCATTTTAACAGATATAATTACCAAAATTATCTTGAAATACTAAAGAGTAAATTTATTCAATAAAATCGCCGTTGGTCTCAATCGCGGCCTCCAGACGACTTTGGAATCTCCTGCAACTCTTCTGGGAGGTCTCCTTGTTTAAGTTGGCGAATGTTGCTATAATCCTTGTCTTCAGTTCATCTTTGGTGTTACAATGAGCTTTGTTGGTCTCTCGCTCAACTGCGCCCTACACATAATAATCAAGGGGATTGCAGTCTGGTGGACCTGCAGATGAAAGGGGTGATGTGGCCGCAGAAATTGTCTGACAGCCACGACTGGGTTCTCCTGCTTGTGTGGTATGGTGTAGAATCTTATTGTTAGACATCGGGTCGTCCAGCAGCCACCCTCTTGACCCAGGGTAACACTTACCACCTCAAGGCACCTTATGTCGACCTCCATGTTGAGTCTGACACCTTCGTCAACGAATTCGAGAATTCTTTTCATATCAGAACAATGAGAGTGAGTTTTCCGACCTGCAGTACATTCGTTCTCACCATTAGACACACCCAACTATCCTCAGATTGACACCCACATACTCTGAAATGTTTGTATTATCACTTCCGGTGCGAATGCCAAGCAGTACTGCATGCTGTTTCCAAATTTCTGGCGGAATGAATTGCATTATAGTGCTCTTTTTTTTCACAGACAGTGCCCAACACACCCCACTATACTGTTATGTCGACAAAATGAAAAAGAAACAACGCGCATGCGCGGAAATGAAAATAAAAAAATGGCGAAAATTTACACATCGCACCCTGAACATCTATCTATATTTGTGTGGGGGGGAATAAACAGAGCAAAAAAAAAGACCTGTCTGTGTTTACATTTTGGTCGGATTGCCTATTGAAATCAAATGTTGCTAGTTTTATCGCAAGAAAAACAAAGGAAGATTATAAAATGATTTTATTAATCATTTGAAAATGTTAATTATTCTTCGACCACGATGTCTGTCTATAATTAAGATGATTGGGATTTTGTTGAAAGTGCCTCTGAACAAAGATAAATATATTCATCGTAATTGCCAAGCACGGCGATGGCGGGCGGAATAATAATAATCCTAATATTAATATTGGCAGGAGTGGCGAGTCTGACAGTGATCATGTTGGGACGCTATGGCGGTGGTAGTAAACAGCCATCATGGTGGAAAAGGTCAAAGATTTTCTGCTGAAATTATTCCTACCCTTTTCTTTAACTTTGTCCCGATCTTCGTTTTCGCATTTTTTCCGTGTGTGTGTGTGTGTGTGTGTGTGTGTGTGTGTGTTTCCACTCAAAATATATCCTCGTCTTCAACTGACATAAAGAATCAAATGTCAGATCAAAACTCGAAAATCAACCTTATATTGATAATATAAGCTTTGGCATTTACGTTTTTTACCGGATGGTATCTCTCTCTTTCTCTCTCTCTCTCTCTCTCTCCATATATATATATGTGTTTGTGTGTGTGGGCGCGTGTGTGTGTGCGTGTGTGTTAAATCCCTGCGTTTACATATGTTA
>CAHIKZ030001635.1:557500-610000 GCA_903632075.3 Acanthosepion pharaonis | reverse complement strand
TATATATATAAAAAATATAAACATTTAAATAACCTGGCTAGCAAATCCCTATTACAAACGCCCACTAAAGTACCTGTGGTTTATACTGAAACTATGCTTAATTACGGCTTCTGGAAGTGAGCTTGATCATTTTTTTAACAAGTTTAGCACACTGTAAACCGAGGAATACCGTCGTCAGGTCCGTATACCCAATGTCACTCCCAAGGCTTACTTTAACCCATGTGATTGTTTTACCATCTCTCCAGACAGACAAATCGAGCATGGTGAGATTTGAATCCGGGTCTGATAGCACGGCGGTAAACGTTCTAACCACACAGCCAGGCACCAATATTACTGTAAACTTTAATTTAGGGTTATATCTGTGTTTGAGTGGACACCCTATTTTATTAAACATTCAGAATTGCCTCTGCCGGTTTGTGCATTCCAGAGACTTCTTAAAGAAAATTTACCCTGCCTAATAGAAAACGGGGTCTACATTAAAATAACGTTTAGCGTAATAAGAAATATTGTCGGATTAAAAATAAAATCCATTAATTACACAGAGAGAGAGAGAGAAAGAAAGAGAGAGAGAGACCCCCCCATATATATATATATATATATATATATATATATATATATATATATATATATATATATATATATGTATTAAGTAATATGCACTCAGTGTTGAATTTCTAGAGAATTAACTGTAGATTTGAAAATCAGAAATGTGAAAAATCGTATTCTTATAAAATATACGATATATATATATATATATATATATATATATATATATATATATATATATATATATATATATATATATAATAAGAGACCAGGCGCTTTATATTTCACTCTTATTTTTATTGTTCTTTTTCGTGAGCCATCTGTTACAGAGATAGAAAGTGGGTTATCGTGGATCAAAAAAAAAAAACATGACTTAACCGACGTTCTTGCTTTCTACAAAATCATAGCCTTCAACTTCTGATGCAGGATATATATAGTCGTCCACTTCTGGTAGAAAACATCTACAAAATCATAGCCTTCATCTTCCGAGTGCTGGATATATATATATATATATATATATATATATATATATATATATATATATATATATATATAATATATATATATATATATATATATATAGCTGGCCACTCGTATTCGAGGATACCTATCTACTAGAGCGGCTACCCAATCCCTATTGCAGATGCTCGTTCAGGTACATTTATGTTTTTGCTCAACACCCAGAGAGGCAACGTGTGGTTATACTTCAAATATGCTGAGCAGACATTAGTTAGAGTTTCTGAGAGACAGCGTGTTATCTAGCATGATCAACAGTTTGGACAACGTCACTATGACTTGTGGCTTCGTGCTCGCCCGGCTACCGACGTGGTATGGTTTTCAGACACTTTCAAAAAAAGTGCCGCACGCTGGGACCGACCCCGATCCAGTCCGATAACATCAGGAGGTCCACTTCCTGACAAATCTCGACCATGGTGAGATTCGAGCCCGAATCTCATGGTCAGAAACTACTCGTTTGCATATGAGGAAACGTTAGAACCTTAGGTAAAAGGATTTTTTTCTTTATATATATATATATATATATATATATATATATATATATATATATATATATATATATATATATATATATATATATATAATATTATTCAGTACTGTTTCACTGTATCATAGCTCCTCAGTGCGACTAGACAATGCCTCAAGTTAATATATATATATATATATATATATATATATATATATATATATATATATATATATATATATATATATATATATATATATATCTTATTTTAATATTTCTTCTTCTATCAATATTTTTCCCTGGCCATATCAATTTCTTTTTAATAAGCAGTAAGTATTACTTATACATTTGCTTTGTGTTTATTCCATGTGCCTGTCCTATTCACAGTAATGCCTTTTTGTTCTGGGTGTCTGAATATAGCCTTTTGCCGCCAGAACATTGTTATAATCATTTCGACCTTTCTTGTCTTTTCTCTAGTGATTTTAACAAGCTCTGAAACGCTGCTTTTTTACTTACCACAAAGCCAGTCGTGAGATGCACATAGATCGAAGTTTCAATTTTTTTTTTTCTTCTAATGGATATCCAGTCCTGGATATGACGATAAACTACATCCGGCAGCAATGCTTTTGATTGGGAGATTCAACGTGGAATTGCTGTTGTTTCCAGGTTCAGTCTGACCCGGGGTAGTATTGTTATGTCTCAGCAATGAACCTCAAACAAAAATCAACTGTACATTTTTTTATAGTAAAATTACCAGCAATACATTTTATTATTTACAAAATATATATCTAAAAGACACCGAAAATCTAAAATTATATACAAGTTAGATTTCGGCATTAAATAACTCATAGAGGTTGCTATGCCCCCAGACAAAACCAAACAACCAATATAAAAGAACTTTCCTAAGATTTCTTAAAGAATTCAAACTGTACTCCAGAATATAAGCTTCAACAAAACATAAAACACACATGCCACAGCCTCTAGTTATTATTTCCACACAAACATGTATATGCACAAAAGCTTAATATCATCTACTATATATTCAATTGTGAAAGCTCCCAAGAAAATTACATTTCGCCATTAAATAAGGCGTTGATATGCCTTTAATCAAATCAATCAATCTAATGGATATCCAGTCAAACTCCAGAAAGAATATATGTAATATTATACTTACTAAACAAATACAGATATACCGATGCTAACGTAGATGGAGGATGATTCCCCGACCACTACAATGCGCGCGCACACACATAAACATATATATATATATATATATATATATATATATATATATATATATATATATATATACTGTCATCCACATATCACAGCTTTTCAGTGTAGCTAGACGTCATTGCTTCCAGACGGGATCGAAATCCGACCGATTTGGCCTCAGTTAGAGATCCTACCCCGAGGCTATCGTCGCACGGGGAAAGGGAAATTTTAACGTCTTTTCTATACAAAATACGCCAGTGGCTCGGGAAGCTAGCTCAATTCAGTATATCTCTAAAATCCTGCCCTATAGTCAGATACCGATACAAAATACTTATTCACTAACATGCAACGATGGTTGAGGAAGTAGATATTAGACAAATGAGAAATCAGGCAAATCATTCACCCATAATTAAAAGTGTATTCTCTCGCAATCAGTAACACCTTGCGTTTTAGTGGCTTTATTGATTTGACTGGCTTGAAATGAATTTTTAAAAAAAAATGTAAATCCATAAGATCTAGTAATTTTTTGTGTCTGTTTCATAATTTATAGACACCAATACAAATGACTGGCTTTGCAGATGAGTACCTGAGTTCTCTGAACTGGAAATAAAGCATTGAGTTACTCCAATTGTTACAATGAAAAATAACACTAGAGGATAACATGAATTTCAAAAGGATTTGCAAATTATGTAAGCAATAATGAAGGTAACTATGTGTTTGGTCATGTATTCGGTAGTGTATAAAATATTTCTATATTTCTGAGATGAGGTATTATGTACACTATTTACATTATTCGGACTATTGTCCTCATCTTTGTTGACATATTTATTAGAACGTTTCGGCCCTTGTACGCTCCGGCCTTCTTCAGGTGCTTGGAATGTCGAACTGAAGCCTTTATTTTGCTCACTGGGATAGACTGTTCTAGTTCCACGTGCCATGTTTTAATGGATGCCAGTTTAATCAGTTATCTCCTGTTAATTTCCCTCTGAAAGTTCTGCACTGCCTTAACCGGGTATTGAACTCACACTCTTTGGGTCCTGTCACTGGATCTAACCTAACGCCTTTATCCACTGTGTCAAGTACCAGGTTTGTAATTTTATGTTATTAGGGCATTATTTCTAACCTGATTAAAATACCAGTTGATTCTTTGCTACTGCCATTTACAGCGTAATAAAACACAAAAACATAATAAAACATTTCAGTGATAATGCAGGTTAGTGCACTAAAACTTCATTCTTTCCCGGGCGTTGAGAAACCTTGCTTCAACTTACCAAACCTTGATTCGTTTTCTACGGATTATCAACACTTTGCATGTTATTTAAAGCCAGAAATTATTTTTACATTGTAAGAATTATTTTTTGAGATAATAATGATATAGTCAGGCATGTCTTACTAATTAACCCATAACTTGGGGGAGAAGAGATAAATTCATACCTTTCCCAAGGGTATTTGTGGATAAGTTAATATAACGGACCAACTGGAATTGGAACTCGGCTCTCCGATAAACAATTCCAAGCCATTATCCGTTGCACCACCTGCACATCTAAGCTTATAGCACCTTGTAGTCATAGAAGTGGTCACACGTCAAGGTACTGACCAGGCTCGATGTTGCTTAACTTCAATGATCATACGGAAAACGGTATTTCAACGTTATAACGTCGTAAGCCTCTTACCTAAAGAGGGAGTATCAGTTAAAATCTATTTCTTCTGTATTCAGCCTTGGCAAAGGCTAACATTTCACATTAAGACATATGTCGGCAAAAGGCAGTCTCGGATATTGGTGTGTTTTATGAGATTTTTAGGCATAACGAATACCAATTAGATTTAAACATTTGTGCGTCCTCGCAATAAATATTACGATTTATTTTATTTTATTTTATTTTACGTCAGAACGAGTTCACCTAAGTCGGAACTATTCACCTCCAGGGCTGTCTGGATTTAATTTCCAATTGAACTGCCAGCGGTCAGCGTCAACACGAATGGATTCTGAAAAACCTGTATTTGCAATCTTTATGCAAACTCCCCACTCTGAGGTTGAAGCGGAAGGAAGCTATTTTGATGAACAAGAAACAAAAACTATTACAAAATTTCGCTTCGTAGGCATGAAATGAAGCAAATTTACCAACAGGCATGTTGTTCAAATTTTCGTTTATCGAACTTTGACCTTGCATAGTGCAGACGAGAATTTCTTCTTCCGGGCACACAGAAGGGGTAAAATAAAATTCTATCGAATTTTAGTATTTAAGCTATTTTTTTTAATAATATTTTTTTTTTATAACAGACAATAATAATATTGTCGAATATTCATATAATATAAGATTCAAGAAAAACACCCGCCGCCCGTATGCGTACGGATTGTGAAAAATTGAAACAGTAGAAGATACGCATGCGCACTTTTTTGATTGCGAAGATTTGCTTGTTTAAGTACAATTGGGTACGTGCCTGATTTGGCTTCTGAAAACCGATGTGCGAGTTGTTAATACGTACGCACACATCTCGATAGATAGATAGATAGATAGATAGATAGATAGATAGATAGATAGATAGATAGATAGAAACAGACTGTGATAGATAGATAGATAGATAGATAGATAGATAGATAGGAACAGACTGTGATAGATAGATAGATAGATAGATAGATAGATAGATAGATAGATAGATAGATAGATAGATAGATAGATAGATAGATAGATAGATATTTTTTTTTAATCACCAGTGAAAACCGATTTGCGAGTTGTTAATATGTACGCACACATCTAGATACATAGATAGATAGATAGAAACAGACTGTGATAGATAGATAGATAGATAGATAGATAGATAGATAGGAACAGACTGTGATAGATAGATAGATAGATAGATAGATAGATAGATAGATAGATAGATAGATAGGAACAGACTGTGATAGATAGATAGATAGATAGATAGATAGATAGATAGATAGATAGATAGATAGATAGATAGATAGAACAGATAGATGTGATAGATAGATAGATAGATAGATAGAAACAGACTGTGATAGATAGATAGATAGATAGATAGATAGATAGATAGATAGATAGATAGATAGATAGATAGATATTTTTGTTTTAATCACCACACGCAAGGAAAAAGAAATAAAGAAAGGCAATAAATGAACATTTAAAGAAATTATCTTCTATCTTCCAAGTAATAATAAATATCACTTTTTTCTTTCTTTTTTTAATCGGTACCACCGCATGTAAGGAAGTAAAGCCACTAAGAACTCAAGGAGTTACTGGGTGTGAAAGAATTAGGAAGAACAACATTACTAATAAGAGGGAAGAAAAAAGAGTAATTAGGTGAACAGTAGATAGCAACTGGCATTGCATTTAAACTTTTGCAGATTAAAGTTAGTTTGAAAGCATGGAGCCGAAAAAGAGTTCCACAGTCGTGAAGTGCGGGAAAAGAAAATGTTAGCATAGAACTTATGGCTACATCTAGCCAGATCAACTGTAGATTGATGAGATCTCGACACCAGTCTAGTGTGGCGCTTAAATTAAAAAAGGTGTAGGTGTCACAGCTAAGAGAGATATTTATTCTGTACAATACAGAAATGTGACACAAGGCCGTAAGGGTGGATTGGGGAAAGGACGGTCTTCTTTTGTCTTAACTTAGCCAGCCGCAAACACTGACCCAATCGTACGAACAATAATCCTTACACCAAAACAACACATTCATACGTACCTTTCTTACTACATCCAACATAATACCTCATTGTCTCTATGAAAATAATAACTAGTCTCCATATTTACAATTCATTGTCTGTGGTGGGAGGGGAATAAAACACCAATTCTAAAAACTATCCCCAATGAGAATTTACAGTATCACAGCAAAGAGCTCATCCGAACAATTACCATGAAAGTATTTATAGAAAAAACACAGGGAGGCAACCTTACGTCGGTGGGAAAGTGACTGAAGCCGAGATGTCAGATCAGGACCAATAATACTGCTGATTCTTTTTTGGCTTTTATCAAGAAGCTAAGAAAGAAAGAAAGAAAGAAAGAAAGAAAGAAAGAAAGAAAAAGAAAAGATATTTCATTAAACAGTCAAACTGGATTATGGTAAACAGGGGCAAATTTGCTTTCGCTTACTCCATCAACTCCTTAGTATTCTAACAAAATTGTACATCGATTCATCTCGAGGGAAAGGCACATAGAAATGACTTTCATTATGAATCTATTTAAACGGCAGTCATACGCCCCAAAGTATATTTGTATACAAGTATATAAAGTCACTCACGCACATATATAAACACACACACACACACAACCATTGATTCCTTAGGAATATATATATATATATATATATATATATATATATACAAATACATACACACACAAATAGATAGATAGATGGATAGATAAATAAGATATATTTATTCAATTAATATTCTCCTCACAACAATCTCACTGAGTAACTGCGCTACCTTGAGTGACTCTTGTGTCTTGTATTGAGCATTAAGGCAAATGTCTATGTGTGTGCGCACGTATGTGCGTGTGCCTATATATATACATATATTTCTGAGGAATTAATGGGTGTGTATGCGTTTGTATGTGTGTGTAAGTGGATTTATATCCATATAAATGTGTATGTGTGTGCGTACACGCGTGTGCATGAGCTGCTACGTACCAAACAGTGTATATATATATATATATATATATATATATATATATGATAAAGGTATAGTTTTATAAGGTATGCTATATTTATAGGTTAAAATTCTAAATGTCAGGAATAGATTGTATGTATATATAATCTGGTTTGAAAAATGAATTTAAGCATGAAACCGGTTGTAACATATAAACTTTAAGATTGCATCATTTTTCTTTTGTTTTCTTTTTCCCAATATTTCCTTCCATACAATCTATATTTTGAATTTACCCTCCCATAATTTTGGGGGTTTATATTAACTATGAGCTTTGAATCTGCGTATAATTTAGCGTACCTCCGATGAGACCCAGTATTTAAAATAAAAAAATAATAAGCGGCCCATTTGCCATATTCGCCTGACCACTACAAACGTAGGTATATGCGTATTTATTAATATATATTCATAGCTAGATTAAACTACACTGAGCAATGTTTTGTTAGCAGCATAACTTAAATTAGATAAATATTTACTTGCTTATCTGCGTAGGCACATTATGGCACACATATACAGTTGCTAATATCTCCTTATTTAGTTTATATTCACACGGAAATATATATATATATATATATATATATAAAAGTGAACATTGAAGTCAACAGGCGACAGACTGTTTCATCATGCTAGATGCAATCGACAGGCCACGACAGGTCATTTAGCATGAAACAGACTGTCGCCTCTAAGTGTTGACTTCAATGTTCACTTTTATATTTACACACGCTCTATCTCTCATATTAAGCACTTTATCCCATAAATATAGCACACCTTAAGAGTATATTTCTTCATATATATATATATATATATATATATATATATATATATATATATATATATATGTGTGTGTGTGTGTGTGTGTGCGTGTGTGTGATGTCTATGATTAGCGTCTATAAATATGAAATATGTTAATGAATACAATGCATTTGTCTAGACTTGAGGAACGGTTTATACTGGAGAAGTAAATTTGCTTGCAACGTTTAATTCAGCATATATATATATATATATATATATATATATATATATATATTGACAGCTATCTTTCCATTCTATATGTTTCATTGAATTTGACGGTCAACCGAAATTTAGTTTCAAACCCTAAATATTTTACAGAAACAAATCGTTATTCATTCAGTAACATCTGATATATATATATATATATATATATATATATATATATATATATATATATATGAACAGTTTATCACTTGATAGTTCTCATGATAGAAAAATTTGTAAGAATACATGAAAAATGAATAATTAATTTATAAAAGTTATATAACTTTATATATATATATATATATATATATATATATATATATATATATATATATATATATATATATATATATATTCAAAACAACAGAAAAAATAAATACAACTTAAAACATTTAAAACATGAGAACAAAATAAGTACATCAAAAACAAAACCTCCTCGAAAATGGCTAAAGAACCGTCCGATAGCGCTTGGGGCAATAAAAATTATGGAAAATTTCTGCTTTCACTGACTCCTATAAAACGGGAAAACGTAAGGATGCTGGAAAAAAGTAAATAGAAATAAATTAAATCTTACTTGTCTGCTGTATTTAAGGAAAGATGTTTAAAATAATATATATAAAATATTATATTTTCTGCCTTTATATATATATATATATATATATATATATATATATATATATATATATATATATATATATATATATATATCCCTACCTTTTACAACTATATATATATATGCATCTCTCTATCTATTATTATTTGTATCTATCTCTGGATAGAATGTACTTATCTGAATGTATGCGCACTCTGTTAATAGCAGCTGTGATTATTACCTGAATGTAAACAATTTGATAGCCCCGTATAAATCTGATCATAAATACATTTTTTTTTTCATAATGATACGACAATGATCTTCCATTGCAGTCTGTATGTTAGTTGATACTTGCAACTCAGTCAATAGCAAACTGGGCTTTTATAAATATGGATAGATTTGCTTTCGCTTACTCCATTAAGAAACGCCTTTTCAATCCAGGAAAAAAAACATGTCTGTAATGACGAATTTTCCAAAAGAATTGTACATCCATTCATCTCGAGGGAAAAGCGCAGGATGTAAATGCCTTTCATTTTGAATATATTTACTTTGCTGGAATACATCCCAAGGTATATTTGTTGACAAGGATACAAATTCACAGGCTATTATAATGGCTCTTTAGTAACTCGGCTTCATGAATTTAAACGCAGTACTAGATTGGCAGTTAGGTCTGATAATTTCACTTGAAATTATTAATTTTAACCGTAAGTTCTATGTTAATAGTTTCTTCTCACACATTTCTCACTTTTGGAAAACTATACTGGCTTTTTTGCTGTCCTGTCAACTACGATAATCGAAAATTCAAATGCAATATCAATCGTTTTGTCCCCGTGAATACAGTTCTTTTATTGTCCTTCACAATTTATCCTGCTGTCTTCACTTCACTTCTAGTGGCTTTTATCGACTTGCTCGAGGTGAAATGATACACACACACACACATACACACACATGCATGCATACAGATAGATAGATAGATAGATAGATAGATAGATAGATAGATAGATAGATAGATAGATAGATTAACCTAGTGAGCCAGACAAACCGACCCAGGTTTCATCTAAGCGGATCGTCAGGGAAAGTTCAGGAGCCATCTTTCCTGACGATCCGCTTAGGTGAAACCTGGGTAGGTTTGTCTGGCTCACTACGTTTATCTAGGTCTGCTCTACGGTTGTATTGAGCTCTTTTCTTAGTTAGTTGTTTACTCGTGTCGAGGTTTTTCTTTGAGCTTCAAACCTGTATCTGTGCGATTTTTTTCGACAGACTTTCATGTTTCTAGCTCTTTCTTTTTTAAAACCTTTTTTTCCCTCGAGATTGATTTGAATATTGACAAATTAAAAATTCGAAGGTTTTTCGAAACGAGTATAGTTACCTATATATATATATATATATATATATATATATATATATATATATGCTACAATAAATACTAAGGAGCCAGGCAAACCTGTCTAGGTTTCACCTAAACGGATCTTCAGGGTAAATTTATGTCAACGTGGAAAAAAGTTTTCGTGTGACGCGTTTTGGTCTTTAGGACTTCATCGGATTAAATTTGTTACGCTCGTGCGACTACACAAGGTCATGAACGAGAGATGCTGGGAATTTCATTTTTTGGGGGTGGGGGAATGTATATAATCTAGCGTATTTCATTTAGATTTTTTCCATCACTTTTGTTATGAGATTTCCTACACTAAAGAAGATCTAAAATCGTCACACGAAAAGGTTTCGTATGACAAGTTTAGATTTTCTTCCACTTTGTCAAGCATTTTTTCTCCTAATATTCTTCTTAGAGTCCATCCTTCACATCACAATGGCGACGAGGATGAGATCCATTGTTGAAACTTGACTAATGCATGGAATAATAATGCAACACCAAATGTACTTAGAACAAAATGTATTGAAACAAGAAAGTGTACACAGTCGCAGTCGGGGCAGAGTTTCTGGTTGAATCTCTTGATTCCTCCCTCTCTTCCCGGTACCAACCATATTTATATGGTCGGTACTCCACTATGCAAATTAGGTGGATCCTACCACAACAATTATGAAATGAACAAAGTCCGACAATTATTTTAAGACATTTTTTTAATGTTTATACGTTCTTTTTATAGATACAAATATTTAAGTAAATGCTCTATTTATAATAAACAGTATTAACGACATTTATCGGCCTGAATGTCCGAGAAATTTTCATAGAAAATATGCGTCCTCCGACAGGAATCGAACCTTTATCCTATACAAAACCGTCATATAGCCTGAAAAAAATAGAAAGAAATATATTTTGCTGTGTTTTTTTTTTATGTTTTATACAGGAAATCCATGTTACTGTTTCTCCATAATGTTTAATTACAGAAACCTTATTTTGCTGTATTTTTTTATATTTGGTACAGGAAATCTCTGTTGCTATATTTTCGTAATGTTTGTACAGGAAACCTATTTCGTTATATTTTCTCAAAAGTTTGTACAGAAAACCTATTTTACTGCATTTTCCATCAGGTTTGTAGAGGAAACCTATTTTGCTGCATTTTCCATCGGGTTTGTAGAGGAAACCTATTTTGCTGCATTTTCCATCGGGTTTGTAGAGAAAACCTATTTTGCTGCATTTTCCATCGGGTTTGTATAGAAAACCTATTTTGCTGCATTTTCCATCGGGTTTGTAGAGGAAACCTATTTTGCTGCATTTTCCATCGGGTTTGTAGAGGAAACCTATTTTGCTACATTTTCCATCGGGTTTGTATAGAAAACCTATTTTGCTGCATTTTCCATCGGGTTTGTAGAGGAAACCTATTTTGCTGCATTTTCCATCGGGTTTGTAGAGAAAACCTATTTTGCTGTTTTTTTCATAAGTCTTGTCAAGGACCTTCTATATTTAACTAATTTCAGAATTAATAAAATGACGAGTATAACCGCAAAGATTTCTTTAACATTTTGCTAAAAACTGATGCTAGGAATTTTGCATCTACTCTAATATTGCTAGCGTAGATTAAAGGTATTTCTCCTCACCTATCATTCAAATGACCATTTCCTCGTCTCGAAACCCTGATTGGAGAGAACAAAGCGGAAGTAAAGATGATTATCCTTCATAGAGCGAGTGGCATTCGCTATATTGACCTGTCAGTTACCAGGAAATGCTTATCGATCAAAAAGTAACTCAAATGAAAACAAATGAAACTTAGTGTTTTTTTATTAAGCAGTTCACGTTGAATAACGTCACACTTTGCTTCATGAAATTCTTTTACTTATATTTCTTTATTTTTTGCAGCCGTTGAATTGTGGGTAATTATAATCATTTCAAAAAATTACAGCGATACTTGACAGCAGAATGAACTTTATTTCTTCCGACTACTCATTATTGTTATTATTATTATTATTATTAATACTATTATTATTATTATTATTTGTGTATGTTATGTTTCCTGCTTTAAATCCTGTAGAGCCAGGTCCAAACTATGGTCCTTAGTCCCTATATGAGAATTGTCATTTAATTGATAGCACTTTTCTTAGTATATGGTATGTTCCTAGTAGGGCGATTTTCTGAGCAGCTTGTATGTTGATGTCACCTGGGACACTGTTAGTAAAATTGTCCATTCCTTTTCTTATGAGGCCCAGAGCTCCGATTATTATTATTATTATTATTATTATTATTATTATTATATGTACATGTTATGTTTTCTGCTTTGTATCCTGTAGAACCGAGTCCAAACTATGGTCCTTAGGCCCTATAGGAGAATTATCATTTAATTGAAAGCACTTTTCTTAGTATATGGGATGTTCCTAGTAGGGTCATCTTCTGGGCAACTTGTATGTTGATGTCACCTGGGACACTGTCAGTAAAATTGTCCATTCTTTTTCTCATGAGGCCCAGAGCACTGATTACTATTGCTGCAGTCTCAGTCTTCATTCCCCACATCTTGTTAATATCGATCTCCAGGTACTTGTATTTGGACAATTTTCAATCATTTTCATGGAAGTGTTTCTTTGAGATGTTACTGTTATGTCAATAAGTACACACTTCCTGAATTTCTTGTCTTTTATGATAATATTAGGTCTGTTGGCTTTTATTTCCTTATCAGTTTGAATTGGTATGTCCCAGAGGATAGTTATATCGTTATTTTGGGTGTGTCTGGTTGATGCTCAAACCATCTCTCAGTGGTTTCGATATTGTGCTTCTTGCATATCTTCCAGTGCACATATGTCGCTACCTTGTTATGTCCGTGGGTAGGTTCATTTTTTTGTCAGTTCCGAACGTCCTGAGATGGTCGACAGTTTCATCATATTTCATTATTATTATTATTATTATTATTATTATTATTATTATTATGGTATTATCTTGCCAGAGAGTAATTTTAAGTACCTAATTAACAAGTCCCTTTCCGTGTTCTATGAATGAAACGGGCACTGTATGCAAGTCATCTATGTACATTTAGGACTTTTCTCTTACATGGAGAGGGTTTGCAGATGATATGTGCAGTTTGGCAAAAACCCTTGATATACCCTTCGATACCCCTTCTTCCTCAATGTCCCTGTCACCATAGAGATAATTGTATTTATAAATTTCCCCATTTTTCTTACATCGATTTACTGGTCCCTATTTACATTATTCGGACTATTGTCCTCATCTTTGTCGGCATTTTTATCACAACGTTTCGGCCGTTGTACGCTACGGCCTTCTTCAGGTGGTTGGAATGTCGAACTGAAACCATTATTTCGCTCACTGAAGTAGACTGTTCTAGTTCCACGTGCCATGTCTAATGGATGTGAGTTATCTCCTGTTAATTCCCCTCTCAAAGTTCTCCGCCGCCTTAACCAGGTATTGAAATCACACTCTTTGGGTCCTGTCACTGGCTCTAACCAACGCCTTTATCCACTGTTGAGGACATCTGTGTATGAATTTCTGGGTATTATAAACCTAATGTCTTCAGTAACCATTTTTACCAGTCCTCCTATTGCAATTTTTGCTGTTATCATCTCATTTTTTTTTTTTTTTTACCAGAGTTCATATTGCAATTTTTTTATTGCTTTTCTCTGACACTCCTTATTACTGGTTCCCATATTGTATTCATTTCTATACTTGGTCGGCTCAGGAGATTTTTGTGTCCTAGCATATGTGCTGATTCCTTAAGCTTACGAATTTTCCAGTTATGTTCTTTGTCTATGATCTCAACTTGATCCCACAGAGGGCGGTAATCTCCCTTTTCTCTCCATATGCCTGGTCTATCTGCATCAATTTTCCTGTCTGCGAGGATCAGGAAATACCACAATATTGTCAGTCTATCCCCATTTGTGACATCCGGGACTTCAGTACCATAATTCGACCTGATATCCAATGAATATATTGTCCTAGCCTGTCATGTATATTAATGTATTCTTTCTCAGCAAGGACTCGGCACCCTGATACTACGCGGCCAAAGGTTTCATCAAATTTATGGCATAAGTGACAGGCGGTATTTGAGCCATCCTTGTTGATTTTAGCCTTGTCGCCTTTAGTTAGAAGACATTAGATTTGTGCTGTCATAAGAGCTTCTGTCTCCCATTTAAGACCACTTCTTCTATGTCATTGATAGATTTGGCGAACATCGATGTCTGGTTCATTCAAATGTTTGGGGTACTTTCTATGCAGGGGTATAGATCTCCATTTTGGTTCGAAAGTCTTCATATAAACACCTTTCGCCAATAACTTAACTTTCTTTGTCGCAGCTGTGGCTGGTTCAGAATATTTGTCATCTTGAGTATCTGTTACATCTAAGGAGTTTCGTTTATTGTTATTATTGTTGTTGTTGTTGTTGTTGTTGTTGTTGTTGTTGTTGTTCATTTGCAGATGTTTGGTGGACATCGCTGAAGACTGAATGACAATAGAACTCTTCAACTATTCAGGACATTTCTCAGTTTCCTCACAGACCCCAAACCCTCTCTCGTCTAATTACGATTTTTGTGTTTTTGGAACGTGTTTTTCATTCACATAGAGAGATTCTTAACCATCATGTCTTATCATTTCTTCTGCATCCGAACAAGTTCGTGGTATTTTCCAATTTCTCAGTCTCCTCCATATATACAAATGTGGACCGATGAGACAACCTCGTCAACGATCTAATTGCACAAAGGTCTAGAATATTTTTAGAGTTTTATTTCATTCTTCCACTACAGTCTGTATTTTCTGGTTTTATCAATGGTCTTCATTGCCATTTGCATAGTTCCCGGTGTATAACATTCCTACCTATCAGGTGTTCCTTTGTCATCCTTCTGAACAGTTTGCCAGATACACTGATTATGGACTTTCCTGGTTCACCATTTTCTCCTGTATTTTATCTGGGTCTTCACAATGTTGGTGTAGTTTGTTCTGATACGTGTTTTCTGGATTTCACTGATGAAAGAATTATTTTCTCTCTTTCGATATCCTCTTTTAACAATGTATATGATTATCCATAATATTTTCTACTCGGATTTTAAATTTCCCGTGGAGTGTTTCGTTTCGTTTTGTTTGCCACTTTCTATTTTTGTTGCACCTTTTCACGTTTAATAATTTCACCGCGCTGTTTGTTCAATTCTATTCGAAATCACTTGGACAGCCTTCGATGTTATGAATTCTCTACGGCCTTCTTTCCTTCTCACGTATAATCTGTGTGTAACGTCTTTGATGTGTCTAGACTTGCACAGAGTCAAGTTTCCTAACCCTGTCACTCCATTGATTTAAGATTTTCTTTTGTCCAGCCGAGGAATGGTCGTGTCTACCCCACTACTGACATTGCCCAGATATTTATTTGTTCCATCAACTTCCTGCTATTTAGGTTGCTATCTCGGATTTTTCTTATCTTTCGAAGATATTCAATCCTTATTTTTCTCTCCCATTAGCTTCTGCTTTATTGAGTCACGTCCGAATGCTCCAAGGTGTTTATAGCTGTCCTGTGCGATTAATGACTTCATTGTCTTGTTATTCAGTATGTCAAACCCATCTGTTCTTCGCCTGCATGAATCAGAACATAGATAGATAGATAGATAGATAGATAGATAGATAGATAGAAACCAATCATCCTGTTACCTGAAACAATAATAAATATATTCTTGTCGTATTTTTATCCACGATGTTCGACTGCTCATCTCTCTACAAATATAAAAGGTCCTCCACCAAAAATACACATTATCAATATTTGAATCAAGGTAAACTTCTTAAGTTATTATACCCTATCCATTTGGGATATATATATATATATATATATATATATATATATATATATATATATATATATATATATATGTATATGTGTGTGTGTGTGTGAAAATGAGAACAAATGGAGTATAATTTCATTGTCCCTAACATTTAATTTAAAAAAGGATTCAATTCAGAGTAGACCTAAATATTATTTATTTTAGGATATTAAAGAAAAATATGTTAAAAATCGCTACACAATTACAATTATGTTTCAATACTACAAATATGTCTCCTCGGGCGATGGTAAACTACTCTTAACATGAGACAATTATATGTATAGCTACCGGTAAAAACGAATTATGAAGAAAAGAAACCACAACTGTCAGTTACGCATCTTTATCTCTTCATAATTCAATCTTACTGATATTGCACCTGTTCCTGAGCTCTAATGTTAGATCATTTTCTTGTTACCGTAAATAAAATTACTGTGTTATTATTTAGTGATATTATCATATATATATATATATATATATATATATATATATATATATATGCACTTATTATATAAACAATGTCACAAAAACTGGTATCATTTTGTGTTGCGATAACATTCAATTCTCAAATGTGTAAAAACTCAGGCTGATCGAACGTACCAGCGATACAATGTGCTTTTGAAGTGATTGCTACATTCACCTGAGTTGGCCCCTTGTGATCCTTTTCTATAGGGTTATGTGAAAGGACAGACCTATATCCGTCCCCCGTTTCCTAAACGCCTAGTGAAATTTAGCAGAGAATCACTAAAAAGTTGGGGAATGTTACGCAAGGCATGCTACAGCGTGTTTGCCAGATGCTGGACTATCGACCGACGTGACGTGTGTCCTGTCACCGGTGGTGAGCATATTGAACATGTGTGAAGCTTTGTGACATCGGTTATAATATCTAGAAACCTTTGAATATGTTGTTCGAAATTTGATAAATAAATCTTTTACTGTTCAACATGAAGCCTATTTAATTTCATGATATGTACTTACTCAGATATTCACACTTTAAATTATGAGTTTTGGGGATCACCCTATATATCCACACGTATCATACATACATCTATCTATCTATCTATTTATCTATCTCAATAAATGTATATATAGTGTGTGCGTGTGTGTACAGATTTTTTTTTTTTTTTTTTTTTAAGCATTGTGCCCCAAGCAAGGCGTGAAGCCACTAGGATGCAGGGGGTTGCGGAAGATTTGGAGCGAGAGCAGATAAGAGTGATAGGAGAAAGGAAGAGGAGAAGGATAGTGGGTAGATCAAGGTAATTGGAGATGTCGATTGACATTACATTTAAATAGTTGGAGATTATAGCTTTCAGGAAACAGTGATTGGGGGAGGGTGTTCCACTGGCGAGAGGTACGAGGTATGAAGCTATTGGAGTAGAAGAGACGGCTACATTTGAAGGTTTCTACGGTGTAAGGGTGAGAGCGGGATGCCAGCCTTGTAGGGCGCTTGAATTCATGGAGTCTGGGAACCAGAGAGAGCAGCTCATCAGAGCAGTTACCATGGAAGTATTTGTAGAAAAAGACAGAGAGGCGACGGCACGTCTGTGAGAGAGTGACTGCAAACAAGACGCTAGATCAGGGCCAATTAGATTACATATCCTTCTCTGGATCTTGTCAAGAACTCCGAGGTAAGCAGAAGGTGATCCAGCCCATATATGGCAGCAATACTCCATGCAAGGGCGAATGGTTGTTTTGTATATTTGAAGTATCGATTCAGGGGAGAAAAATTTCCTGGTGCGGCACAGAGAGCCAACTTTCCTCGCGGTGGAAGAAGCAATTGACTCAATGTATTTGTTCCATCTCAGGTCAGCAGTCAGCGTGAGACCAAGCAGACGCAGGGAGTTGCTCTCAGGAAGTTGACTATCAGACATTTTAATGGGGGGCAGGGAAGGATCTCTATGGTGGTTAATGGAGAGTAATTTAGTTTTTGTGGCGTTAAAGTTGACCAGCCAATTCTTGCCCCAGTTAACAACCGATTGGAGGTCCATTTCAAGACGCATGGCAAGGTTAGTTTTGTCGCCGACACTAGACTTGTTTTTGAGGCAGGAGTAAATTGTAGTGTCGTCTGCATAGATGCCGACTTGGGAATCTATAGCTTCAGGAAGGTCATTGATGAAAATAAGGAAAAAGAGGGGGCCAAGGATGGAGCCTTTGGGGCACACCTGCGTTAGTGGGATAGGAACTGGAGGAGAATCCGTTGAGAACGACCTTCAATACTCGGTTAGACAGGAATGATTGTATTAGATCAAACAGTTGACCAGTAACACCCTAACCCTGGAGCTTACGAAATTACTAATATTACTAATATTACTAATATTACTAATATTTAAGCATCAATTCTTCGTTTATACAAGTTCTATTAATTAGCAAAGCCCGAATTACTGCTTTTAAACGCATACCTTCGCCGATTTTTCTCGATTTATCACATCTGCTGTAATTCGAGTTTTGCTAATCGGAAGTTCACTGTTCCGTATAGGATACAGGTTCAATTCCTATCGGAGAAAACATATTTTCTACAAAATATCTTGAACATTCAGACCGCTAAATGTAATTAATACTGTTTAATTAAAAAACAAATCATTTACTCAAATAAGTGTATCTGTATAAATAGAAAATATATTCAAATACTTGACGGATTTAATCCATTTGCTATATATATATATATATATATATATATATATATATATATATATATATATATATATATATATATATTGCACATGTAGATAACACATGTTTAGTGCCCTGTTGGTAGGTAAATTGTCTTTATTAAGACTTGAATGCACACACTGGGCGATGTAAATTTATGCTTAAAATTAAAAAAACGTGTCTACTCACATACGTCCATCCACCAAATAAAATGTGTCATGTAATAAGGAATAATTTCAGATTATCAAACTGAAGAAACCAAAGAGAACATACATCTTCTCAGGCGAAACGCGTCTTTGATAAAAAGAATTCCACTTTGTTTCATAATCTTCAAATGTGTAATGCGTGAAATTTCCGATAGAATAAATCTGTAAAAGGACAATATAAACAAAGACGCGTTTCCTCCTTTGATTAACCTTGCCAAGGCAAATGCAAGGATTTTATTTTGTAACAAGTATTTATAGACAATAGCAAAAATTTTGTTAGTCTTTCAAGATAGGATAAGTTTTCCTTTTGTCTTCGTTCATATATAATTATATATAATTTATATATATATTTATATATATATATATATATATATATATATATATATATATATATATATATATATTATATATATATATATATATATATATATATATAAAAAGAAAAAGAACAGTAAGATATATAATCCGGTGTTCCTACTGATATTTTTTTTATTTTTAGAAAACAGTGCTCAATGTAAATTTACCGAGCATAAATATCATAAATGAACTGATTTAAAATATGGCTTCTTCGCTACACAGTAATAACCATGTTTCAAAAAATGAAGCTAAAAACTTCAAATTTAATTAAAATTTTTAATTTTAAGCATAACAGAACTAATGCTTTTAATTTAATTAAATTTGAAGTTTTTAGCTTCAGTTTTTGAAACATGGTTATTACAGTGTATCGAAGAAACCATATTTTAAATCAGTTCATTTATAATATATAATTTATATATATATTTAGTTGATATCAGATTTTATGTAAGTTTACATAATTTTAAAACATTTCGAATAAGATGATATCTTTGTTATTATATTTCTTTCACAGTCTTGGTAACTCCTCTCCCCCCCCCTCTCTCTCTCTCTTCTTTCTTTCTTTCTTTCTCTGTGTTTTCCGCCTTTCAATCTATTTTCAATCTATTCTTCTCTACCGTTCTCTTTTCTTTCTTTCTTTCTTTTTTTCACATGTGCTTATTTGTACCCTCCCATTTTTATCTACCTGTTTATCTACCTTATCATTTCATGGCATCCTGGCTATTTGCCTGGCTTTGTTTCCCGGCTATATAATATCAAGCAACTCAGTTCGACATTTTTTAAGTGCAGTATCTCATTTTTCTGTTACTTGGGAAAGTATTTAAACAAGGGATGTATTAAAGGAGCGGATTACTTTTGTCGTCAACAGTAAAAAAAAATGTTTATATTTGCTTTGTAGATCTGTTTATGTTAAGATATAAGATGTCATTTCCTAAATTTACCTTATTCCATCTCATATGGGAAATTGATGTAAAAATAGTGTACTGCACTGATCTTGCAAGTAAAAAAAATGAACGCGTGATTTTGAATTCTTTGCTTTTTACATGGCCTCGAGAAACAGCCATCGAATATATGTCATAACTAATTACTAAGCTTTGTTGAGTACTACATATGGTCAAATATAGTGAATGTGGAGAGGAAGAATTGGTTTATGCCTTGAAAATCAGTATCTGAAATCCTGATTTTACTTGAGATCGAACGCTAACCGACGTTAGCAAATGCATAGCTATCTTAACCCCAAAGCATTATGATTCCTTCAACTGTCTTTATTATTACTATTATTATTATTATTATTATTAATCAATTCACCCCAAGCAAGGCGATAATGCCACTATGATGCAAAAGGCTACGGGAGTAAAAGAGAACGAAAAAAGTTTACAAAGAACCAGAAACCCAATCCTAAACAGGAAACGAAGGATAAACTTTGACTTCTTAAGAATGTGAACTCGAATTGGAGAACAGCATAACAATAACAATAATAATAATAATAATAATAATAATAATAATAATAATAATAAATGCCCTGATGCTACACCAATTTAAAACTTCTGCACAAATTAGCAATTCACATCAGGTGTAAAAGAATTTGTTGTTTCTTGATGTCTGGGGGTTAGCCCGTTCAAACAAAAGAACGGATAATAATAATAATAATAATAATAATAATAATAATAATAATAATAAATATGACATGGAGATAGAAATAGGAAAAATGTGACACTCAAATTGTAAAATTGCTCCTGTTGTAGTTAGAGATTTGGGTCTGATGAAAAAGGCGTTCAAGAATAAATCAAGAGAATCAACTGCTGCACCATCTCTCTAGAAAATCCCTCCAAATCGCTCTAATAAGCAGAGCTTATATCATCCGAAGAGCTTTGTCCATGTCATTTTATTTTATTTATTTATTTTTTGTTTGTGTGTGTATATCGGGGTGTAATAGCTGTCTTTTGTCTAATTAAGTGTAGACAACAAAAATCACATCCTTCGCCTGCCCTAGGTCACTCGCTAGGAGATTATAAAACAAATGCTGCTCAAAAAGGAAGTTCTTCATAATAATAATAATAATAATAATGTAGTCCCAGCCGATAAAACTCAACTTTGAAAACATAAGTAAATGCAAGACCTTCTTTGAGAAAAAAATCAGTAAAAGATGTCTTCTCAAGAAAACAACATTAACCCTAACATATGCGTATCGTGAAAAATCATAGCCATTGCTTGCGGAAAATTCTCTCCATGCTGTTACTGCAATTACTGTTTGCATCTTCCAATACAAAGAATGTTTTCTCTTGAAGTGTCTGGTTAAAACTGGGAACAACTCATAATACATAAAAAAAGAAATAATAATAATAATAATAATAATAATAATAATCATAATAATAATCAAAGAAATACAAAAACTGTTCTTACGAGTACAGCACACACCTTACGACGAGCTTTATCTATGTAAAATATGTTTTTTCTTCTTTTTTTTTTAATTGCTCAGTAGAAAATGCCATGAAGCCATTTCTGACCTTAGATCTCTGGGCGGGACCCGGAAAGAAATGAGTGCACACCTGAAATCAAAGTAAATAATAATAATAATAATAATAATAATAATAATAATAATAATAATAAATAATAATAATGCAAAAGTAACATTCAAGAAAGGTAGAATTACAGAAACACCCTTAATAGATTTAGATTTTGTCACAAAGATTAGGGAACTGGAGCATGATGAAGCTTATAAGTACCTAGGAATTAGCGAAGGAGATGGCATACAACACCCCCAAATGAAGGAAAAAATAATAAAAGAGTACTACAGGCGTGTACGTCTGGTACTAAATACTGAGCTAAACTCAAAAAACAGAACATCAGCCATAAACACATTGGCTGTCCCTGTGGTGCAATACAGCTTTAATGTCTTTAACTGGACCATAGCTGAAATTAAGCAACTGGACGCCAAAACGAGAAAGCTTCTCACTTGCTATCGCATGCATCATCCCAAAGCTGATGTTGATCGTATGTACGTGCCCAGATCCGAAGGAGGCAGAGGATTAGTTCAACTAGAACTTTCCTACAAAACTACAACAATTAGCCTCCAAAGATACTTGGAAACTACAGAAGACTGGATGATGGTATGCGTCAAGGAACATGAAAATAGTAAGCGTCTTTACTCCGAAATAAAAGAAGCCAACAAATTCAAAATGGTGTTTCAAATGGGCGTAGAAATGCAAGTACAGCACAATACACCGACTGAAACTGCAAAATACTTAAAAAAGATAGCAAAGACAAATGCAACCGACCAGATACAGAAACGATGGCAAGATAAACCGCTTCATGGCCAATACTCTGCCCGTACCAAACAGGCTGACGTAGATAAACCCGTACCCATCAGTGGCTACGTAGTGCCGGGTTGAAAGCTGAAACTGAAGGTTTTATCCTTGCTGCACAGGACCAATGCTTGCTAACTAGGAATTATCAAGCACATATAATAAAATATTGTGTTAGCCCAAAATGCAGTTTCTGTGATAAATATCCAGAAACGATTGATCATCTTGTATCAGGTTGCACAATATTGGCACCCACTGAATATAAAACCCGGCATGACAGAGTGGGTCAATATCTGTACTGGAAAATTTGCAACTTCTACGGGAAGAAAACTGAAAGAAAATGGTATGAACACCACCCAGACCCGGTTATGGAGATAGGACCTGTTACAATTCTATGGGACTACACAATACACACTGACAGAACAATCAAAGCCAACCGCCCAGATATTGTTGTTAAAGACCACAAACAAAAACAGTGCCTCCTTATTGATATGGCAGTCCCTGCTGACTGCAATGTATCTTTGAAGATATTCAAAAAGCTGTCAAAATACAAGGAACTTGAAATAGAAATCTCGAAAATGTGGCATATGGGAACATCAACAATCCCTGTTGTAGTTGGAGCCCTAGGACTGGTTGGAAAAGATTGCAGTAGACTAATTGAAGGGATTCCTGGAAGACCATGCCTCAAAGAGATACAAAAAATTGTTCTGACAAGTACAGCCCACACTTTACGAATGACTTTTCTATGTACTTTTTTTTTTTGTTTGTCAGTGGAAAGTGTCATGATGCCATTTCTAACCTTAGGTCCCTGGGCGGGACTCGGACAGAAATGTGTAAACGCCAGAAATCTAAGAAAATAAAAATAATAATAATAACAACAACAACAACAATAATAATAATAATAATAAATTTCCTGATACTATACCAAGAATGGGTCTCTTGGTTTCTAATCATAACTAATTGGAGGGGTAACATACAGAAGTATTGTCTTCGTGAATTAAGATGGGTTAACAGATTTGATTGTCAGTTCTTTAGGCCAAACTAGCTGTACATGTTCCCTCGGAGATGACACATTGTGCATCTCTATTCATGGGAGAGAGTTGATGGGTAGGATGATGGTCGGTTTTCGAGATGCTTTTTTTTTCATTTGAAAGCTGAGGTAGACAAGTCGACTTTGGAGTTACATTTAGATACTTATGAACACCTTCAGTTGGATACCGTCTGAGCACGATTGGTTTATCCGACATGAAAATATTTCTAACTGGACCCCCACCTTCAAGGTTATGCGCTGCTTTTATTAAAACCTCTCACCATATCGCGCACATTTGGCTGTGGTTCCTGTGCCTGGTATACTCTTATCTCGCTGGGTATCATGATTAGGTATATTAGGATTCGTATATATGCACCCCAGCTTCACTTTGTTGGTGTGCTATGTTCTCTCTTACAGAGATAGGACCAGTAACACTTTTCTAGGACTTTGTAATACACCAAAACCTCCTCTACCGACAAGGCTGAATGCTTTGCTCGGAAATTTTCATCAACTCGACGCTCGACTCTTCTGGTGTACCCATACCTGACTTTCCTCTTAGAACTGAGGCCATATTGAGTGGGTTAAACATAACCCCCAACCTTGGTACTGGGCGTTATCTCAATTTAGATCTCAACAAGGCGAGTGGTGGAGATGGGATACCAGCCATTGTCTTAAAAAAGAAATGCGCGCCTGAACTGGCGCCGCCCTTCTCGAAACTATACAACTACTGCCTCAAGGAATCTTGTTCTCCTGACTGCTGGAAGTTCTCTTCGATTGTTCCTGTCTTCAAGAACTCCGGCGACCCCTCTGACCCTTCCAACTACCGTCCTATCAGTCTCCTTCCCCTCTTCAGCAAAAATCTTCCAGCTCTAATCAATACCGGGGTGGTTAACCACCTCACATCCAATAATCTGCTCTCAGACAAGCAATATGGTTTCCGCTTTGCCAGATCTACAGCCGATGTGCTCACAGCCATCACGGAAACAGTCTACCGAACTCTCCAAAATAACGGGAAGCCCGAGCCGTGGCACTATAAAAGCATTTGATAGGGTTTGGCACGCCGGCCTTCTCCGCAAGATCCCAGGGTTATGGCATTACGGGTCAATTATATAACGTAATACAATCATTCCTGTCAAACCGTGAATTGAAGGTCGTTCACAACGGATTCTCCTCCAGTTCCTACCCCACGAACGCAGGAGTTCCTCAAAGTATCTATATAAATGACCTTCCTGACGCCGTAACTTCTCAAGTCGGCATCTACGCGGATGACACCACAATTTATTCCTGCCTCAAAAACAAATCCAGTCTCGCTGACAAAACTCACCTTGCCGTGCGCCTCGAAAGGACCTCCAATCGATTGTGAACTGGGGCAAGATTTGGCTGGTCAACTTCAACGCTTCGAAGACTAAACTGCTCTCTATTAATCACCATTCCTTCCCTCCATTATAATGTCTGACGCTCAACTTCCCGAGAGCAACTCTCTGCGGCTTCTCGGTCTCACGTTGACTGCTGACCTGAGATGGAATAAATACATCGAGTCAATTGCCTCGTCCACTGCGAGGAAAGTTGGCTCCTGAGCCGTATGGAAGTTTTTCTCCCTGAGTCGATCCTCCAGATATACAAATCCACAATTCGCCCTTGCATGAGTATTGCTGCCATATATGGTCTGGCGCCCCTTCTGTTTGCCTCAGGGTTCTTGATAGGCTCCAGAGGCGGATATATAATATGGTTGGCCCTACCCTGGCGTCTCGAGTCATTTCTTCGCCTCCCTTGTCTGTTCTACAAATACTTTCATGGAAATTGCTCGAGGAACTGCATTCGCTGGTTCCCAAACTTCATGAGTTCAAGCGCCCTACGACTGGCATCCCGCTCTCACCCCTTCACTGTCGAAACTCATTGTAGCCGTCTCTACTACTTATAGATGTCTCGCACCTCTCGCCGTGTGGAACTCTCTTCCCTTCTCCTGTTTCCCTGAGAGTTATAATCTCCAGCTATTCAAGTGTAATGTCAATCGACATCTCCAATTGCCTTAATCTATCTACTACCCTCATCCTTTCTTCTATCACTCCTATCTGATCTTCCTATTTTCTGTAACCCCTTGCGTCCTAGTGGCTCCCCGCCTTGCTTGGGGTGAAATGCTTAAAAAAAAAAAAAAAAAAATTGCCTCGACATCGTGATCAGAGCAAAAACAAAACGTGCCTCTTTATTGATATGACAGTCCCTGCATACTCTAATGTATCTTTAAAGATCTTCAAAAAAATATCAAAATATAAAGATCTTGAAGTTGAAATCTCAAAAACGTGGCACACGAGGACATCAATAATTCCTGTTGTAATTGAAACCCTCGGATTGATTGGAAATTGGGATTCCTGGTAGCCCAAGCTTTAAAGAAATAAAAAAAAATTGTATTCACTGGTAGAGCCCACACCTTACGAAGGGTGTTATCTATGTAAATATGTGTGATCATCTTTTTTTTTCCTTTTTTTTTCTCTCAAAAAAAAGCTCATTAGAAATAGTCATGATGCAATTTCTGATGTTAGGGTTTCCAGTTGGGACCTGGAAATAATGAAAAATACACCAGAAATCAAAGGAAATAATAATAATAATAATAATAATAATAATAATAATAATAATAATAATAACCGCAGACATAACAAGGTAGCGACATATATGCACTGGAAGTTATGCAAGAAGCATAAAATCGAAACCAATGAGAGATGGTGTGAGAACCAACCAGACAGACTTACCCAAAATAACGATGTAACTATCCTCTGGGACATAACAGTTCAAACTGATAGGGAAATAAAAGCTAACAGACCTAATATTATCATAAAAGACAAGAAATTCAGGAAGTATATACGTATTGACATAGCAGTAACATCTCAGAGAAACACTTCCATGAAAATTATTGAAAATTGTCCAAATACAAATATCTGGAGATCGATATTAACAAGATGTGGGGAATGAAGACTGAGAATGTATCAATAGTAATTCGATCTCTTGGCCTCTTGAGAAAAGGAATAGACAATTTTACTAACAGTATCCTATGTAACATTAACATACAAGTTGTCTCGAAGATCGCCCTACTAAGAACATCTCATATACTAAGGAAAGAGCTATCAATTAAATGATAATTCTCCTATAAGGCCTAAGGAACATAGTTTGGACTCGGCTCTAAAGGATACAAAGCAGGTAACATAACATACATAAATTAATAATAATAATAATAATAGTAATAATAATAATAATAATAATAATCTGGAGTATTGAGATAACGATAATGCCCATCATTCTGGAAGAAACCTGAAAAAGAAATTAAATGAAAATCTGATGAAGAATTGCAAACATCTAAACGATTTCATCGCTTCTTCTTATGCCCATTGCTGAGAGTTGGGGACCAGGGACAATTGCGCCAATGCTCTGTACTAGTTCCTCTCCCTCACTACGATGATACACTCCACCAGTGTTCCTGCTGGCCAATTTTCGATATCCCGGGTCCAGCGTTGCCTTCGTTTTCCTCAATCCCCTGCTATCAATGGGTCTCCCCAGGGTGTTTCTTTTTTAATCAATTCAAGCAATACGATAATTCCACTGAGACGCAAGAGACTACGGGGAGTGAAACAGAATGAAATGACTTTAGAAGGAACAAGAAACCTAATCCTAAACATGAAACAAGGGATAAACCTTCTACTCCTGTTCGAAAAACCGGGGAAGAGTTTGAATCGGGTGATAGGTGAATCTATTCTTGTTGGGGAGAAAAATAATTGACAAATAAATAGTTCAGGTAGAAACGTTAGAAGTGTAGAGTTGAAGTGGGTGCAGATGTTCTTGGCCCTGATGACATGACGAAGGTATTGCAGTTTTACTCCCTCTTGATCGCAACCAACTACCTCTCTGTTCCTATCTCTTCCAGGACCAATTCGTCTGTTTTATTGTCCGTCCAGCACTTTGTCTCAGAAGACATCAAACATCAGATTGTTAATAATATTGGCGTCACTGGCTACATTAAGATCTTCAACTTGCTCTATTTGGGAAGAACACAGTCTTTACACAGGTTAAAGGACTTAAAGGAAAAAAGAAACGATCTTCTTCTAATTGCTGTGTCCATTCACGATGTAGGCGATCATGGCTCTTCACAATTACCTATCTATTTTGTAGCTCTTAGTAAATTTGTTTTTTCGTTAGCTCTCTCAATTCCTTTTTTCTTTTATCTATTTGCACAAGCTGTTTATATGGTTGTGAGTGTCAAATTCGCCAAGCATTTCTTTTATTATTTATTATATGGCCCAGAAATGTCAACTGTTTCCGTCCGATTTCAAATATAAGCGTTCTTTTTTCTTTAAAACCTCCTCGTTACTCACATGTTCAGCCCATGGCATTCTCGGTATCCTTCTGCCAAACCAAATTCTGCGACTTCAATTCCGTTCTTCATCTGTGAGTAGATTGACCAGCATTTTCGGACATAGAAGACAGTTGATATTACAGTACGCTTTTCTTTGTTTCTAATGAAATTTTCCTGTTTCTTAATACTTTGCTTAGCTTTTGGAATGCATTTTTTTTTTTTTTTTTTTGCTATTCCAATGAGCCTTCGGATTTCGGTAAGACATTTTCCGTCCTTAAGACAGATTATTCCCAGATGTTTTAATTTTCGTACTTGCTTGATTTCAACATTTCCAGTTCAGAATCCTGGTCTTTCCTCTCGCTAACAAACGTATATTAAGTCTTCTTACAATTGATAGTTAGTCTTTTCTTCTTGCCTTTTCTTACTACTTTCTGTAGGTGTTCCTGTAGTTTCTTGTCTCTGTCTCTTGTCAAAACTGTACAATCTGCATATCTAATATTCTTAAGGTTGTGTCCACCAATAACAAATCATAAAAATATCCATGACTATAATTAATTAGAATATAAAAATCGCAAAGAACGAATCATTCAAAAGAAAATATATAAGAAAAAATATTAAAACAATGAAACAGATATGAAAATTCCAGTAACTGCTTAAGTTGAAAGGGGCATTATATACAAAATGAAATATATATGGTCAGAAGATAAACAAATAATACAATCTATAAGAAATAAACAGATTGAGACGATGTAATAATATGTACATAATGGAAAAAGTTCCAAAAAATTATATTACCGAGTTAAATACCGAAATATACATAAAGCTGGAAAGCAGGTTGGAAGATGAGACTGTCGCACCGTAACAAATGAAAAAAAAAAAATTACATATGGAAATCAAATTAAGAAAAACAAGAACGCCAATTGAAAATATTCATAAAATCTAAAACACAAGAGACCAACTTCTGTAATAGAAGAAAGAAACAAAATAATCTTAGTTAATCCCCAAACGACGGGAGAATATTGCAGGTAGAAAGCTGGAAAATGAATTGCTTAAAAGGTATATTTCAGGTTTATTTTCACTTTAATTATATATAAATATCATAAATATGATATTTTAACTGTAATTAATAAAAGAAAAGAAATAAAAGAAATATTAGGTAATCATTTGAAGTTTTCCATAAAGTTGTGTTCTCTCTACCAAGTGTTTCAAAAAGAAAAATGCAGAAGTCAAGATAAACCTTTCGAAAATATGATATGGAATGAGAGGGATTTTTCATCTGAAAATTATAAAATCTGTCTTTTAAAATAATTTTTCAGGAAAATAGGTTTTTCAAAACCAGTAGCTGCTATCGTCCTTTTGCCAAATGTTTCCTTGTAGGGGAACAGCTGATATTACCATTACGAGAATCACCTACATTGTGAATGGACACAGCACTTAGAAGATCGTTTGTTTTTTTCTTTAGGTCCCTTAACCTGTGTAAACCCTGTGTTCTTCACAAATAGAGCAAGTTGAAGATCTTAATGTAGCCAGTGACACTGTATAGCTGCGAGGACTGGACACTCAAAACCGCCAATATTATTAACAATCTGATGTTTGATGTCTTCTGAGACAAAGTGCTGGACGGGCAATAAAACAGACGAATTGGTCCTGGAAGAGATAGGAACAGAGAGGTAGTTGGTCGCGATCAAGAGGGAGTGAAACTGCAATACCTAAGTCATGTCATCAGGGACAAGAACATCTGCACCCACTTCAACTCTACACTTCTAACGTTTCTACCTGAACTATTTATTTGTCAATTATTTTTCTCCCCAACAAGAGTAGATTCGCCTATCGCCCGATTCAAACTCTTCCCCGGTTTTTTGAACAGGAGTAGAAGGTTTATCCCTTGTTTCATGTTTAGGATTGTTTGCAGCAAGTTGTCACCATTTTCAGCCTCTTTTCCCTTCAAGAAATGCACACGCGGACATAACACTGTCTTTGACTTGAAATGCCATCTTTATTTGCAGGAAATGAATGGATCTTGAGCTCATAAGTTCTATAGTGGCCAATTAGTAATTTCGATTCAAGTCATCAGTTGATGATATCGGCTGATCTCCAACGAGACATCAATTGATGATGACTGCCGTTTAATTGTTATATAAAACATGGTTAAGATATACCAACATAGAATACAGAAATTTTGGATGGGCCAAAAGTATGCGTACAGTTGGGCCAAAAGTATGCTTAAAATTGGGCCCAAAGTATGCTCACAGTAACGCCTAAACTATTCTCACAGTTGGGCCAAAAGTATACTTACAGTTGGGTCAAAAATATGCTCACATTTGGGCTAAAAGTATACGTAAAGTTAGGCCAAAAGTATGCTTACAACTGGGCCCAAAGTATGCTCACAGTTGGGCCAAAAGTATGCTTAAAGTTGGGCCAAAAGTATACTTACATTTGAGCCAAAGTATGCTCACTGGTGGGCCAAAAGTATGTTTACTATTTGGTCCACGTTTTAGATCTAACTTCACCGAACTGTTCAGAAGAAGTGGAAGCATCGAATGTCCACCACGTTCACCTGACCTAACACCAATGGATTTCTTTTGGTGGCGGGGGTGGGGAGAGTAAAAAGAAGAGAAATCTCCACACAGTGGACGAATTAAAAGAGTACATATCAGAAGTATTTATTGAGATTAATACAGATTGCAATTTGTGCCGTACCGTGTGTCATAGTGTTCTGGAGAGATCTGAGGAATTTTAAAATGATTGAGGACATTTTGAGCACTTAAGAGATTAAACTGTAAACAAAATGTACATAAAATTCTTAACAAATATGATTGTAACAAATAAATATAATAAAATGTTTTTTTTTTTAATGTAAAATGAATACATACTAAGTTTAAGCCTACTTTTTGCCAATCCTGCAGATAAAACAGAATATTCTAGAATACCGAAAACAAATTTTACAGACAAACAATTGGTGAAACAAAAGATAAAAAGATAACCAGCCGAGAGAAATTAATCTATGCAGGAGCGGATGTAGGAATGAATACAATAAAAAGGTGGGAGGATTAATAGCCTGGAAAACGTGATACACGACACAGAAGACAAAAGAGGTGAATGGAATAAACATTAAGTAGAAGGGAAAATGGCTAACAGCAAGGCCAACGTTAAGATCAGTGACAGTCAAAATGGCGGGATACACCTTTCTAGTTCTGTTTCAAGATATCCACAGCCATGCATGGACGATTGATTAAGCAATTACACAAGTGTCTTGTAAAATCAAGAACACCTCAGAGAAAGACGGATGATGTGGGTGGGGGTGAAAGACTATTCTGATCCAAAAAGACCACCGGAAAGAAACAATTACAGATATCTAAAGCTCTACAAGAAATCTGCGAATTGGAAATTCTTCACGAGTCAAATTTCGAGAAATAAAATGCGATTCTGTACTAAAAGAGAAGAAATAATACTAGAGAAGTAAATTCATTATTTTTTTATCCCGTGACCCGTCGGGGCACCATTTGTACTGCAGCCGCAGTAGAACTGGTGTTTCTTGGGCAAAACAGCATGATGGAGCCCAACCTTTTGCAAGCCGGTTTTAAATTCACAAATTTTTCCTTCTCCTAGACCGGTTGCCACTGCTCTGCTATTTACCCATAGCTGGGGGGAGAAAAGGATTTATACCTTTCCCAAGAGTATTAGTACGTAAGTAAATGTAATGGATTCGAATGGAATTCGAACTCGGCTCTAGGATTCCTAAATACGAGCTGCTATCCATTATTCCAACATACCGCCCTATAACTTCTTATATATCGATGAAAAACCATCAGAGTTGTTTAAATAAAGTAGTACGCATTGGATTAGCGCTTTCTAAAAGCTAAACAAAGTACCAAAGAATAGAAAAAGTCATTAGAAACAAAGAAAGGAGTTTTAGATTCTTATGTCATATCAATCCTCCTCGATGGCAGTGAATGTTCGGTATTTTCATCACAAATGAAGAGGAGACTTTAAGTACATAAATGTGGTACTACAAAAAGATGCTGAGAATACCATAGACAGAAAATGTGAGTAACGAGAAAGTTTTAAGGAAAATAGGGAAAAACGTGTACACTTACATTTAGAATCAGAATGAAACATTTGAATGTTTTGCTACACATAAAGAGAAAAGAGGATTTGGGAAATTTAACTCACAAAACTATTGAAGGCAAGATGGACGGAAGGAAACATCGACTAATCTACCTAACAAGTGAATGGATGGCAAAACAGGGAGAGGAAGTGATAGAAAAAAAAATGCTAAATGTTACAAAAGATAGGAAGATGTGGAGAGCCACGATCATCAGAAAAAAATAACCATGACACCAGAAAAGATGATTCCCGATTTTACCAAATTTCATCAATCTGGTATTTCTGATTTGATTGTCTTTAGTCCTTTTCGCTACCGATTGATCCGAAAGACAGATACAGAATAGGAGCGATAGTAGTACTAGTAGTAGTAGTAGTAGTAGTTGTTGTTGTTGTTGTTGTGGTTCATATTCTTAGCTGTTTACTGTATTAAGTGAAGTGAAAATGGTTAGCAGTAATTGATTGGCTATTTTGTATATGTTGGGGTTTCAGAATAATAGTGTCTGACGTCAGTAATTCGAGTGGGTTGTCTTTGTTGACACAAGAGCGATTATACGCCGTTATTCTCAGTCATAAGGTTCAAGGTAAACAGCCATGAAATGAAAACGATTTTAATAGACATTTCAAAGGCTTACGTAGATAGATAGATAGATAGATAGATAGATAGATAGATAGATAGATAGATAGAAACAGGCTGAATGAACAGAAAAACTAGAGATAGATGATATATACAGACTGATAGATAACTCAGAGATCTGAAATGTGATATATATATATATATATATATATATATATATATATATATATATATATATAGATAGATATATATATATATAGATACAGATAGAGATGAAGTCACAGATTATATACAACTCAATAATTCTTAATACTTTTTTAATTTAAAAAAAATATTTTCGTGAAATGCACAAACAAAATAAATAGGACATCTTTGCAAAAAGAAAACAATTCAAATATTATTTCTTATATTTAAGTTTTATAAAACGAATAAGATAAAAATGAAAAAAAAAGTTTGTTACTATTGTTTATAAAATTCATATACCAGTTCAATACTTGACATTTATTTATTTATTTATTTTTATTTTTATTTTTTATTTTTTTATGCCTTCAGAGCATGGAACGTTTCTTGTCATTTGCGACTAGATTTTCTCAAAATTCAGTAGAAAAATTGACATTTCTTCCTTGTAATTTTTCCTTAATTCAGTGGGTTTTATTTTTCTTTTTATGTAAGTTACCGTCAAATCGGTGACAGCTACTCCGGGACATTTTATTCTCGTTCATCTCGTCTGATATTAAATTGGAAAAAATTTCAATTTCAAACCAATTTACAAACGTTCAGTTGAAGACTTCCCGTATTCCTGCTAGATTTTCACACTACCTCTGTTTTTGTGATTTCTTTCTCAATCTGATGAATGGAACCCAAATCATTGGCAGCAAATTATCCTGCCGTGTGATACAGCCACCAGCATGCAGTCGGAATTTGACTGCTAACCAGGTATTTACAGAAATCGAGGTTGCATTTATCCTTTCAGAGTTTAAATTCTTCAGCTGGGAGCCAAGTAGATATCTTGGTAAAAATGCATATTGACGTCCTTACACTACGTGAATACAAAATAAAAAATATCAGTCACTTATGTACCATGCGTGTTTGCACGCTTTGGCGATCATGTATCTTTCGATACATGACTGACGAGACAGATTTTTCTCGTAGTAGGTTACCATTTCTTTCTTCAGTAGACCAGTTGCCATCCAAGTCTGTCCTGTTATAGCTGGGTGGAGAAGAAGAGGGTTCATACCTTTCCCAAGGGTATTAATATATATATATATATGGTGCGATCCCTAAAATTTCTTGTGAAAAACCTGATTTTTTTCATATAGTGCGTGTATAATGAAACCCCAGCTTCTGAGCAATACTAGCAGGCCTATGGTAGTCAAATATTGCAGAACTAAATAAATGGTCTTCATTCATTTTTTTTTGACAAAGCTTCCCTAAAATGATGAGAAAAATTGTTTACCGTAAAAGATTTAATCCAAAAATTTAGATATCGTACTTTTGTCTGCGTTCTTGCCTGACTACGGTTGCTCCTTCACCCTTGACCTGCTTCTTTCGTAGTCTTTCTTCTTTTTTGTCGCTACATAATGAAAGAAAAAACTCATGTATAATATATGCCACTTCTTTCTTTCTTTCTTTCTTTCTTTCTTTCTATGTGCCGTGTTCTTTCAGGGCGTTGGCGATCATGGCTCTCCACCTCCTTCTATCCCTTGAAACTCTCAACAAGTTCCTTCCCTCTGGTACTTCCCCCAGACCACGTTCTGTCAGCTTAAGGCTGTTAGGTATGTCACGCGTTGTTTTCCCCTTGTCTCTCTTTCGCTCTATTCGTCCCGTCAGTATCAGATTCTCCATGCCCTCCTTCCTCATTATGCGTCCCAGGGACTTCAGCTGATTCTTCCTGTTATTAAGTATAAGCCTCCTTCGTGTTTGCATCCTCTCTAACACCTCATCGTTGCTCACACGCTCGGTCCCTGATATCCTTAGCATCCTTCTGTAGAACCATATCTCCGTCGTCTCGAGTCTCTTCTTTATCTTTGAGGAAATCGTCCAACATTTGTCAAATGTCACGTAACAGCACAGCATTCTTTTCTTCGTTACCAAAGAAATCGTCCCATCTCGCAATATGAAAAAATTAATAGATTTTCTCCTATTTCAAATTTGCATTCATCTTCGTTTTGCAAGTGCTTACATCGCTAAGGTATTGACTTTCCAATCACAACCACTTTGTCAGGATTACCGGTGCATAATGCAAGGTGTCCCACGAGGTGAGGCACATAATTCCGATTATAATTCAAGTTATTCTAAGTATAAACTACTCTATAAACATATGGTGCTTTTTGCTTTTGCTATAAACTGTGGTTGTTCAAAAATATGCTGCAGTGTGTTGCTGGAGCGGCTCTTTGACCAGGGAATTTTACTTAAGAAATAGTGATGAACATTTATTTGAACAAGTAAAATATAAAGAATATAATAAATATAAATGAAGACAGAATAAGGAAGACAACTAAAACATCAGCATATATATATATATTTAGTATATATATATATATATATATATATATATATATATATATATATATATATATAGTTGGATCAATCCAAGTAAATATGTCAGCTCTATCACTGATATTGAGCACTTTCCAATAAGTACCACGCTTATGTAATATATAAATAATATATATAAAAATTGCATATATATATATATATATATATATATATATATATATATATAGTTGGATCAATCCAAGTAAATATGTCAGCTCTATCACTGATATTGAGCACTTTCCAATAAGTACCACGCTTATGTAATATATAAATAATATATATAAAAAATTGCATATATATATATATATATATATATATATATATATATAGTTGGATCAATCCAAGTAAATATGTCAGCTCTATCACTGATATTGAGCACTTTCCAATAAATTACGCTTATGTAATATATAAAATAATATATATAAAAATTGCATATATATATATATATATAATATACATGCACATTTCATAACCCCCCATATATATATATATATATATATATATATATATATATATATATATATATATATATATATATATATATATATGTAATTATCAGACAAACAAGGATTCCTTTGGAAACGTAAATATGTAAACACGTGCTGAACTTGGAGAATGGAAAACAATATTGATATTTTATGTAAGGTATTTGTAGATTTTAAGCAACACACACAGTAAATGATATTCTGTTGTTCATGTATGAAATAAAAGTTATGGTCAAACAATATATTTTAACCCTAAAAAAAATTGTATATATTCATATATAAAATATATGATTTTTATATTCAAAAACTTTAATATACCCTATTTTTTTGCTTTAAAAAATTATCATAAAAACGTCGCTCTATACTCGAGTATATATATATTTATATCTTGAAATTTCCTTATATATATATTTCGGATATATATAACATCGATATATGTGCCTTGAGGTTATATCAAAAGACAAAAATCTAGGAAAAAACCAGAGTTTTGCCCCAAATATGGTAATAACCCTGACAACATTCCGTAAACCTACAGTCAAAATGTAACGACGATGAACGCAAATTGGCCAGAATGGAAAACTAATAGCATCGCCAATGTTGAATTCAAACCACCTCCTTCATTTATGTTTATTTGTAGATTTTTAACCTCAACTTCTCCGGTGCAAAAGGAAGCAGTAAATGATATTCTGTTGTTCCATGAACCAAATTGAAATGAAGAGTTATGATCACCGAAAAGGCTGTAACTGAAGAAATTTAAACCCCAATGATTAAAACATAATTATTGAAAAAAATCATTACCTTGTTCAGAAATTGAAAATATTTAGAAATACATTAAAATAAATCTTTAAAAAAAGGACAAATCTACCATGTTTTTCACAACCTAAAATTCCACTTCCTTTATATGCCAACGTCCTTTCAGCAGTTAAAGCTGTCCACTACCTCCTGCGTCTGCGACTCTAAGCAATTTTTGACTCCTTTACTATGTCTCTTTGTCTTTATTCTTCCATCCGTTAGGCTATTGGCTGTTTCCCGGGTTTTTCTTACTTTCAAGACGTCGTGTGTGAATGTTCACTTCTCCAGCTCCCTTATCTTCATGAAGTTTTCTAGAAATTTCATTTTTCTCTCTCTGATTTAAAGTATATTTCCTTGTTGTTCATATTTTCTTTAAGACTGACTCATTTCTCACATGTCACTTTCGCTTCAAGTCTCTTCTTTATCTGCAAAGAAATTGTCCAGCATTGACTTCCATATTGAAAACTAGATTTATAGAAATAGTTTATCATGGTTATTTTTTTTTTTCTAAGTATATTTCCGATGTCTTAATATTTTATTTAGTTTCAACTTTCTTTATTTTTATCCTCCTCTGGATTTCTGTGACACATTCTCTGTCTAACCAGATTGTTAAATATCTATACTTACTTCATTTTGACATTCCCAGCATGTAGCTCACACTTTAGGATGCCACTTTTGCTGTCAACCATGCCTTCTTAGTTAACAGTCCTTTCTTCTTGCTTTTTTGATATCTTCAGAATTGTCAGAATTTTATTTTCATACTGTTATATAGGAATAAAATGTCGCTGCCGACACTGGGGTTTGAACATAGACCGCCAGAGAGCAAATGCAGGCGATCCCATTATTGAATTAAGTGGATCACATGACCATGGGGGAGATGTATAAGTAGGAAGTAGTATGATGTCTAAACGATCGCCATTTCTAGTCTATCCTCTATTACTATACGGATCACTATTTCTACTCTATCATCTAATACTATACGGTCCGCAATTCTCTTCTCTATACTATTTTCTATAGTGATCACTATACGAATTACTGTACGGATCACCGTATGGTGGTTACTTTTTGAGCGAGTATTATCGAGCAAGTACTATTAGTGCCAGTGTTATTCGAAGGCATCTGCGCAGAGAGGATCTTCATAAGCTTGAGGTCTTCGATCACTACTGCCTCCGCCGTATCCTGCGCGTGCGCCTCTCCGACCGGATACCCAACTCGTCCATCCGCGCCAGATGCAACATTCTGGGCCTGGAAGAAACTCTGCTTAACAGGAGACTCCGGTGGTTCGGCCACGTGCTGCGGCGGCCAGGTGATGAGTTCGTCCGTAAACTGGTGGCACCAAACACACCAACTGGTTGGAAGAAGCGCCGAGGTGGTCAACTCAAGACGTGGCTCGCAACGGTCAAAGCAGATATGGAACTCATGTCCGGTCCTCGCGTTTTCGGGGTGCGACGCTGGAATCGCGAATGGCTCGATCATGCCGTCGATTCTGCTGCCGATCGACGCGAGTGGATGGCCTTGACGCGCTATGCGGTTAATTCAATTGGAGCCGGCTAAACCCACCCCGGTTGAATGACGTTACAAGGAGAAGAGAGAGAAGGCATCTGACACCAGTATTGTTCAACAGCGTACTATAGTTGTATCTGTATTTACAAAGTCTCTACTACAACGAGCATTACGAAAGTAACAACGAATATTCGCTGACATTACTAAAGTGACAACGCGTGTTCGTTGACATCACAAAACATACATTTCCGGAACTCATCGTCACAACGAGCTATTTTGTCTCAAATTATCATTTCTTTATTCAATTGTGCATCACTTCCAAACTCACGAATACATACACACAAAGTTACTGAATGAACATTGGCTGCCTAGATAGATCCAGTTTAAATTGCATGACCCCGCAATGTACAGTGATATTAATATCAAAAAGAAAAAAAATCGATGTAATCTCATTGGACGATTAACTAATATTTTCAGCCAGCGAATAAATTTAACACTTTCACGTCGAAATTAATAAAATTAATGTTACTATAAAGTCCGACCACTTTCACTTGCATCTAATTCTTTCTTTCTTGATAATGATCGAAGCCAGTCAAAAGTTTGGAACCTTGACAAGAACTAACAGGAACTGTGGACAATTCCTTGACCCCTTCAACACCAATTGACGAAAAGTAATCCGCCAACAATTAGGAAAAAAAATATAATAGATATGACTTGTTATGAGTCTGTCTATATTTCTGAGATGAGGTATTATGTACAGTAGTTACATTAGTCGGACTATTGTCCTCATCTTTGTCGCCATATTTGTCACAACGTTTCGGCCGTTGTACGCTCCGGCCTTCTTCAGGTGGTTGGAATTTCTAACTGAACCCTTTATTTCGATCACTGGGATAGACTGTTCTAGTTCCACGTGCCATGTTTGATGGATGTCAGTTATCAGTTATCTCCTGCTAATTTTCCCTCTGAAAGTTCTCCACTGCCTTAACCAGGTATTGAACTCACCTTCTTTGGGTCTATCACTGGATCTAACCAACGCCTTTATCCACTGTGCCATGCGTCCTTGAGGACATCTGGGTATGAACTTCTGGGTTTTGAGCAGGAGATAACTAACATCCATCAAACATGACACGTGGAACTAGAAGAGTCTACCCCAGTGAGCGAAATAAAGGGTTCAGTTAGAAATTCCAACCACCTGAAGAAGGCCGGAGCGTACAACGGCTGAAACGTTGTGACAAATATGGCGACAAAGATGAGGACAATAGTCCGACTAATGTAAATAATGACTTGTTATCTTTAACAAATGTTGTTTATATAATTAAATGCTTCTTAGATTGCAAATATACAAAGCATTCTTTTGCCCAAGGTTTCCACTGATCAGCCAATGAATTCCGTTCTCGCTTATTTCGGTGATCACCGAAAGCTGGGAAAGGGTCAGCTGCATGCTCACAAGTTAGTGGAAATGAAAAAACAAAAAACGCCACATCGAGATCAGAATTCGAACCCTGTTTCCTATATTATATGGAGGTGTTTTATTCGGAGCTTTGTTCGATCGCCTGAGTGGGTAGTTAGGTGACACTTTCTGCTGTGTCGACCTCATAGATTACCTCTTCAACCTACCGGCTTCTCGCCTGCCTACACATCTACAGCTGGAAATACGAATCGTTGTCATCGGAAGTACGAGGCGGACAACTGCGTCTCCCACCAAGGGTGAACCTGACTGAATCACCGCTCTCAAGCATGACTATTAATATCGACCAGCACTCAGATACAACATATTTCCAGTTTTGTTGTTACTTGGTCTCCAAAATTTCCCATTCCACTGCTTTACTCTTCCGTTGCCCCTCGGACAAAGTGGATGCCGCTTAGAAGATTCGAAATAACCGATACACCATCAATAAAATAGAAACACTTGAAATAGAAATAAAATCCCATCTTCCTACTTTAAGTAGGTAAGTAGATAGATAGATAGATAGATAGATAGATAGATAGATAGATAGATAGAAACTGGCTGATACAGATAAATGCTTAGAAAGAAAGAAAGAAAGAAGTTGAGATAGATAGATAGATAGATAGATAGAAACAGGCTGATACAGATAAATGCGAACACGCTTACAAAGAAAAATGATAGAAAGAAAGAAAAAAGAAAGAAAGGAAGGAAGGAAGAAAAGAAAAGGAAGAAAGAAGATAGATAGATAGATAGATAGATAGATAGATAGATAGATAGATAGATAGAAACAGGCTGATACAGATAAATGCGAACACGCTTACAAAGAAAGAAAGAAAGATAGAAAGAAGGAAAGAAAGAAAGAAAGAAAGAAAGAAAGAAAGAAAGAAAGAAAGGAAGGAAGGAAGAAAGAAAGGAAGAAGTTGATAGATAGATAGATAGATAGATAGATAGATAGATAGATAGATAGATAGATAGATAGAAACAGGCTGATACAGATAAATGCGAACACGCTTACAAAGAAAGAAAAAGAAAGATGAAAGAAAGAAGAAAAGAAAGAAAGAAAGAAGAAAGAAAGAAATAAAGAAAGAAAGAAAGAAAGAAAGAAGGAAGGAAGAAAGAAAGGAAGAAGTTGAGATAGATAGATAAGGACTGACTGAGATAGAGAGATATAGATAGACTTTTAGATCTGAACTGTGATTCATAGATAGAAACAAATATAGATTAATATACAGATGAAGTCACAGATTATATACAACTCAATAATTCTTAATACCTCTTTTAATTTCAAAAAATATCTTCGTGAAATGCACAAACAAAATAAATAGGACATCTTTGCAAAAAGAAAACAATTCAAATATTATTTCTTATATTTAAGTTTTATAATACGAATACGATAAAAATGAGAAAAAATGGTTGTTGCTGTTGTTCATAAATTCATATACCATTTTAATATTTGACCGTAGATTTTTCTTTTGTTTTTTTTTTTTTTTTTTTTTTTTTTTGCTACCGTCAGAAAATTAGGTGGCCAGTTCCCCATACAGAAGTTCCTACAAAAACCTTTCCATCAGTAGACTAATGTTACCCGTGTTCTGCCGTCTCAGTGAGACGACTTTGGAGTGTACTCTTCAGAGCGCAAGGCTAGGCAGGGTTTTATAAGAGGATTGTCCATGTACCATGTCTCACTTATCCACGGTTGTCCAAGGGAAAGGTATAAATCCAATTATAATAACGTCTAATAAGAATACGAAACGAAAGTTTTCATACAAGAAATCTGTTTATTCAGTTTTGGACTCCATGAAATTAATCTAAGTCTAATCTTAGTCTAATCAAGGGTATGTGATTTCGAATCTTCTTTCGAAAGTTCGATCTTCTTCTTGCGGTAATATGAGAGATTATATTTATCTTCTCTTAGGTTTAGACTTTATATAAAACTTCCTGTTATCCTTTTTTTTCCCCACATGTATATATCCTAAGTTAGGAAAGGTCCATTTAGGCCAGATTGATTCTGCATTGGCAAATTTGAGTTCCTCTTGTAGGGCAATTCACTGAGCTCCCAGGTCTTTTGCTCTTCTACGGTGACACCGTGTAAAAAGAAAACTTATTTTGGTAAAAAAAAAAAAAGGTTAGGTTGAACTGTAGGATGAACCCAGTATATATTGGCATCATCACAGATCAAATCTTCTTAGGTGCAATTCTTTGTTATTTTCTGGCCCCAGTCAGATGCTAAGGACCACAGTTTCTATGAAAAGTGAAAATGCACCTATTTAAACAGTACACATCTTGCAAGGAACAATCGAAGCAGTTGCATAATTCTCCTGAACTTTTAGATTTCAACTGTGTCTCAATTGCTAACTAAAATGACACCCTCTATCTCTCTGTCCTTCGTTCTCTCTTTTTCACCCTTCACTCTCTCTCCCTATCCTTCGTTCTCTCTTTCTCTCCCTTCATTCTCTCTCTGTGTCTTTCGTTCTCTCTTTCATTCCATTCTCTCCCTCTCTCTCTCTCTCTCCCTCTCTCTCTGCGTGTGTGTGTGTGTGTATGACCATCCATTTTTTTACAATTATTAAACTACCATATTTATATAGACCTATATTTCTTTTCTCTTATATTCCCAATAGTATTGTTAAGATATTAATCCAAGTTAATTGACGTGTTTTTGATCTGTCATAATATCCCAGAGTAATACCAAATTTAATTTTGCATGATTTTTTGTTCCTTGTTCATTTTTGTTAAATACTGCCTACTTTTTTCAATGTCGCATAATTTTTTGTTCATATTCATTTGATAATGTCCTTTCGCCATATTCAATGCATTATTAAATATGTTTTCTGTAATAGATATAAATACTGTTATTGAATTATATAAAAATATATTCGTTTTCTCCTTTTATGTTATAAAACAATTTATAATATCGATTTTTGTTTTCCCATTGGTTTATTCCAGTTTCTAGTCTTAGTTTTTGGTTTAATTGTTGCAATAGATTTGCTTATCTTTCCAATATCGCTTTTTCTTATCCTTAACGTCTTTAATTTTGATATCTGCTTTTGTTGTTTTATTTTGTTGTCTAAATTCAATTTAGTTGTTTTTCTTTAGTTTCTAAATTAATTTTATATATTGTTTCGCGTTTTTGGTGGAATTTTTCAAAGCATCCTCTTCAGATTTTATGCATATTCTTTGCTTTATCCGCATATATGAATGGCTCCTTTGAGTTTCTTATTTTAGGCATATCATGTCTGAGTTCCCTTTGAAATTCGTTCATTTGTTCCTTTCTTGATACTTTATTGTTAGTACTATGTCCAAATGGTCTTTCTCAATTGTATTAAAAAGCACTTTTAAATGTTTTCAAATAGACACACATATCAGAAATAGATACACATATCAGAAAAGTAAGATACAAATATGTATGTTTGTGTGCGTGTCAGTTAGCGTAACCTTTTTTTCGAGAGCCTCACAAATACAACGCTCGCATACTACACAGAAACGCCGTAGAGTTATATTTTATCTTAGGAAAAGTGAAAAAAAACGCTTTGTCCCTTGACCGAAAATAATCACAGAAATGTTAGTGGAACTCTACACACACACACATATACATACACACGCATATATATATATATATATATATATATATATATATATATATTACACAATACACAAACACACACACACACATATATATATATATATATATATATATATATATATATATATATATATATATTTTTTATAGCCTGAGAAGAGTGAAAAGACACTCTGTCCCTTGACCGAAAATAATCGCATAAATATTAGTGGAACTCTTGACACACACACACATATATATATATATATATATATATATATATATATATATATATATATATATATATATATATATATATATTGAATGCATATATATATTGAGTCTGATGTTTACCTCTCCGTCACCGAGGCCCGTTGGAACAGTTGGTATGACGTTTGCATGATAATCTAACTGTTCAATTCTCAGTAGTGGATGCGCACTGCTGATGAGTCCCAAATATAGAACGAAACGGCCGTCCACTGCATTCTGTTGAGGTTTCTTCTAGACCCGATGAATTAATTAATTATATATATATATATATATATATATATATATATATATATATATATATATATATGAAATTTCTCAGACTTAACCTGTAGAAAAGACAATATTTATAAATGACAATAGGAAAATTGTAGTTATTGCTGACATTGGACGAAACGCGTCAGCAATAACTAGTTTTCCTATTGTCATTTATATATATATATATATATATATAATAATATCTGTCCACTCGTATTCGAGGATGCCCGTCTACTAGGGTGGCTAGTCAATCCCTATTGCAGACTCTCGCTCAGGCACATTTGTGTTTGTTCAACAACCACAGAGCCAACCTGTGGTTTATACTGCAACTACACTGAGCAGACCTTAGTTACACTTTCTGAGAGAATGATCAACAATCTGAACAAACCCTCTCTCACGATGGCTTGTTACTTCATGCTAGCGTATGTGTGTGTGTGTGTGTATGTATGTGTGTGTGTGTGTGCTTCATTGAATAATATAGACGTGTTATGTCTACTTATTTTTATACTGATCCTTTCCAATTGTCTAACGGGTATTTTGATTTCAAGACGAAATTCATCAAAGAAAGCGCCGTAATTTTCTTTTGTTTTTTTTTAACCAAAGTATTTTCGATCTTTTCTAATTTATCCCTGAAGATGATGTTAGAAAAGATCGAAACTACTTGGATTAAATAAAAAAAAAAACAAGTACTTTCGATCTTTTCCAAGATTATCTTCAGGGATTGGAAAAGATCGAAAGTACTTGGGTTAAAAAAATACTACGGTGCCATCTTTTATGAATATGAGCCTAACATCAAGAAACTGATTAGACAAATGGAAAGGATGAGAATGAAAAATAAGTAGACAGAATGTATCTATATCCTTCAATGAAACATGTATGAATGAAGGTATACTGCCGAAATACACTCACACACACACACACACACACACACACACACATATATATATATATATATATATATATATATATATATATGTTTCATTATGCTTACACCTACGCTTTAGTTTTAGTCTGCTTTTGTACTTTAGTGCTCTCTGTCTATACGAAGCTTTCCGCCTCTGGGTGAAAATGTTTTGTAACTCAATATATGTGTAATGTCTGTAAGCTGTATGCACTTTAAAAGTAGAATTCTGCTTTGAGATTTTCACCTACGCTTTTTCGATGCTTCTTGTGTCTTCGTGACTAAGGAGAACAAATTCATGAATGATTTGTCTATAATATGTCTCCCTAAAAGCTGAAGCCCTAAAACTGTGCAGGGAAAAAAATGGGAAAATGTATAGAGAATGCTTGACTGAATGTGTGATTGTTAGCAAGAGAAAAGGCCCGAGCTACTTGCTACGAATTCGAGATGTCAAAATCAAGCAAGTACAGAAGTTTAACTATCGAGGTAATGAGAAAATGGAATTCATAAATTTTCATATATCAAGAACAGTTTTAGGAAAATCTATAACAAAGTGGAAATTTTTTTTGTGACGCGTGATTCGTCCCCTAGAACTTAATCGGACTAAAGTCATGTTCACGTTGATGCAACTACAGATATGCAGAGTTATAAAGCCACTCTTCTCTTGCTATTATCACATATTCTTACTTATATAACTGACTTCGTATATGGATTCTCTATACGTAATGCTTCGGCTTCTCTACTGTGACGTCTGTATTAGTTAGTGTGAAGACTGGCTTCAAACGGTTAGGCCTCTCCACTTAGCCGGGATGAGACACAAGGTCAGGTTTAATATGAGGAACCCGAACGCGTAAATTCGAGACGCTGGTCCAAAATTAAATCATTTCCTGCCAGCGCGGAGAATGACAACTTTCCTTGTCTGTTCTACTCAGCCGAATCTCTATTCGCAGACTGAATCCCGATTGAGTCGACCTCTTGTCAATCACAACTCAGAGAGCGGACTGCCTGATTCCGAACTGACTTTTACCCATCGCCCCACTGCGGTCAAGTTTATTTTGGGGAACCCGAGCATTTCCAACAGGGCCACTGGTCAAAATTTACGCAACCCCCGCAAAAGTGGGCCCGGATCTGTTTTTCTCAGCCGAGTCTCTATCCGAAAACAAATTCCCGAATGAGTCACCCTCTCCCCGAAGATAGACGTCTCGTCAGTCGCAAGTCAAACAGCTTACTGCCTGACTCCGGACTGCTACCGGTATTTACCTGACAACAAGGCAAGATGTGGCACAAGGCAAGATGTGGCATAAGACGAGATATGGCACAAGGCGTAGGCAAAAATCCCCCGTAGAAACCGCGTACACGGGGTTGGGTTTGTCTACCTCTCCAGACGAGACTCTGCCCGTAGGCATAGCTTCGTCTGGGTTCCTCTCCGCCCGAAGACAAGTCAGCCGCGAGCCTGGCAGCGAACTGCTAGGTATTTACCAAACCTCCCACGAAGCAGGATGTGGCACAAGGCCGATTTCTATGTGGGGCGATTCCTAGCCCGTACGCTCAAACAAAAATTCCCCGTAGACACCGCATACACGGGGTCGGGTTCGTCTAACTCTCCAGACGAGACTCTTCCCGTGGGCAGAGCCTCATCAGGGTTCCCTTCTGCCCGAAGGCAGGGAGTTCGACAAGCTTGTCGTGAGTCAGGCCGTGAACTGCCTGACTTGAAACTGCTATCAGTCTTAACCCTTGACCTGGAGCACTTTATAGTAATAGACTAGTTCATATGGTCTCCGGGGGTGTACTATTTACACCAAAACACGCACAAAGAGAGGAGGATGAAATTTAAAATTTAAATGTTTTGGATATATAGCGATTTAATAAGCGCAGCTTAAGATGTGGCTCAAGGCCGCAATTATGAGACACCCAGTAAGCATCGAACTCACCACTCGTTCATAGTTAATCAAGGGCACCTGAGTTTTGGGTACACAAATATTTAATAAGCTTAGCTGTTTCACAAGGCCTCAAAGTATAGGGTACCCAGTGGGGATCAAAGTCACTAAATATTCGTAGTTGATCTAGTGACAGAAGCCTGCTAGTTTTTGAATATATAGCAATTTACAAAGTGTGGCTTAAATATGGCACAGGACCTCAATTTTGAGGCACCCAGTGGGGATCAAAGTCACTACTCATGGGTAATTGATCTAGAGAGGCATGTCTGCTAGTTTGGAGGATATAGTAATTAAATGTGGCACAAGGCCTCAAGTTTGGTCACCCAGTGAGGATTAAACTCAGTCATCACATCGTAATTGTTCTAGCGAAACAAGCTTGCGAATTTTAGTTATATAGAGATTTACTAAAGGTAACTTAGATGTGGTACATTGCCTCAAGTATGGAGTACTCAGTGAGATCCAAACTCACTACTCATTCGTAAATGATTAGCTCCTATAGCAGTGATTAGCAGTTATTGTCTTGTGTCTGACTAGGTGTCGTTTCGTAATATTGCTCTAAAAGACGCGTAATTAGCTGTTCCGTAGCCTACTTCGGGCGATATGGAATGTCATACGTGTTGTTAAAATATGGGATTGGTTTATACGAGAAAATTTAAGACGCGGTGACTTCTTTAACAAAGGGAAGTTGGGCGTTTTGCTAGAGAAAAATATGAAAACCAGCTGACTGTACGCGACCGACAATGTAAAAGACTTGCCTAAGGACTGTTAGTCATAAATAGAAGGCTATTCGACGAATTTCTAATGTATCAAAAGTCTTTCACCAACATATGTTTGAAGTCTTTTGCAGCACACGAACTGTGAAATGCATGGCGTTGCTGAAAGAAAACTACATTGAATGTCAACTCTGATCTTTTCTACGTCTCTTGGCCAACGCCGATACTGCGTCATTCGTTATCATTGTTGTGTATGTTCGGAGAATTTTCTTCTTTTTTTTTTTTTTTTTTTCACTTCATTCTTCTTGCTTTTTAGGACAGAAAACTTTTTTTTTCAATGATTTTTTTTCTATTTTCCTTTCATTTTTTTTTCTACATCTCTTTCTTGTCAATTGACAATCGCTACAAAATTACTCTGGTCAGGATATTCAATCAGGCTGAAAACAAACTAGCATTTTAAACCTTATATATATATATATATATATATATATATATATATATATATATGTATGTATGTGTGTGTGTGTATGTATATATATATATATGATATGTATGTATATATATAAATAAATGACGTGTATATATATATATATATATATATATATATATATATATATATATATATTTTACTATATATTTTACGAATTTATATTTCATCTTAATCATGTATATGTGTTTCTTATTTATATATATATATATATATATAAAGAGAGAGAGAGGAGAGACGACTCGTACATGATTCTTACACACACTATATATATATATATATATATATATATATATATATATATATATATAATCGTCATATATATATATATTGTACATATATATAACATGTATAAATGTACGTATTTTCCTCTTAACATTGTTTTCTTGTATGCACACGCATATGTATCTATTTATCTATCTATCTATTCATCTCTCTCTCTTTCTCTCTCTCTCTCTCTTATATATATATATATATATATATATATATATATATATATATATATATATATATATATATATATATATATATATATACAGGAGACAGCATCTGAGAAATGTATTTGTCGAAATATATTGACTTATGTATAAGTTTCGCACACACACACACACACATATATATATATGCGGTTACGTAGATGATATATACATATTTTTGTATTATATATATATATTTATAAATGGCTATATATATATATATATATATATATATATATATATGTATGTATGCTGGGATATGTCTATTAGACATTTCACATTTAATCTTGGTAATTTTTATCCCTGATATCGTTATATAGTTAATTGCTTAGATAAGATTAGTTTGACGCAAGGCCAACTCTCTGACATCGGATGTGAATCGAACACGTAATAACGCTCAGAGTGACCGAGGAAACATTAATCCTTGGAAAGTCTTTCAACGTGTACGTATGTATGTAATGGACGCATAGCCGAGTGATTAGGTACTTCGCTTTCCGGCCATCAGAATCGTGTTTGTACCTCAATATGGTCCTGCGTTTGTCATTCATTTGAGACCGGATTTCATTCCGGAATCCACAACACTAATTTTGTCTCGCTTATAGTTATTCTAAGTGAATTATTTTGTGTAACCATTTTTTCTTCATTTTCTATCATCTACATAAAGGTAATAACTTTAGAGCAAAAAAATAAAATTTTGGCGGGAGATTTTGAACTCCTATTACCAAGTATGTAATACTGGACAATGGTTGAAATTTTTTAATTAAACATCGTCCATTCTAATTAGGTGCCATTTTGCAAACCCCTTTTTTTATTAAAGACTTTCCAAATCACTCTTTTTCTATATAATGCTTGAAAAAGATTTCTAATCGTATTTATTAAGATATTTGAAGATGATGCACTGCCAATTATTTTATTGCATCATTTTTATGGAACAAACAATTAGTATTGCATCATCTTTCAACAAGTACAAAAACAAAACAGTGGTAGTTTGCCAACTACTCATTTGGCCTTGGTAATCCTTCATGGTAAACAGGTGGTTAATGCTGAAACTTAATTTTCTTGTGAGCATTGGTATTTTTTTACTATTAAAATTTATTACTGATACTTTTACTATAAAAATGTATTCTTATACTTTCATGCTGTTTTAACCCCAATTTGGGGGGTTAAGTATTTACCCAAAGCTAGTACCCTAAAGGGTGCTACCACGCCTAGTAGGCATGGGAACAATGGTAATTAAGTGGTGTTTTCAGGCTCCTCAAAACTTGCCTTGATGCCGGATGTAGTTTAGCACCATAGCCAGGACTAGGAAGACGAAGAGAAAAAGAAATAAAATAAAACATTTGAAGAAAAATGATAATTCAAATGAAATTCCAGGAATCTCCTTTTGGTAACAATGGCAAATTTTCTTCATTCTATCGATAATCGCAGAAACATTTGCCACTTATCATGGAAAGAATGAAAAAGACCGCATGCAACGATGGCGACAATGCTAACACCGATTATTATTATTATGAAGATGGTCGTCATGGAGATGAGGATGATAATAAATATACCTCATTATAATGTTAACAAAGAGGGACTAAATTGAATTCGCTTACAAACTGGATGGTGTTCGATGAGAGGAAACATTTATTGCTGTTATGTTTTACTATGAAAATATAGTTTTATAATTTCATTGTGTTTTGACCCCAATTTGGGAATTTACAAGTTTCCCATAGCTAAGACCCTAACATGTGCTACCACCCCGGGTCAGTATGAATCTCTGGGAATAGCATCATCTGCGTGGTCGTTCCACGCTTCTCAAAATATCCCGACCAGAGATCTTACCGGATGTAGTTTATCGTCATACCTAGGACGTGTAGTGGGGGGGTGCGATCCGGTACTTTTGGCAAATGCCTTTAAACAATCCCATGGTCTGATCCAAACCTTGTGAATGAAATTGGCTAGACAAAACCGTTCGGAAACCGAAGCTAACAAGTCATCGTGACCGAGGAAATGAGCGTATCGGCGTTATCCAAACTGTTACTCCTGGGGGATTATCTGCTCACTCCCAGAAAGTTTAACTGTGATCCGCTCAGCATGGTTAGGATATGATTCACATGTGACCTCCGCGGGTGTCGAATAAGCACTAATGGGCCTGAGCAGGCGTCTGCGACGGGGACTGACTAGCCGCCCTATCAGATTATGCCATTATGCATGTATCTATGTATGGGAATGTCACATACTGTATTCTAACGTTTCGACTTACGTATTGCCTTTAATCAGTGCCCCGTGGTTATCATTAACTTTCCGACGTTTATCACATCAGTTTGATTAACTTATTCATTTCTGCTTCTCGGATTCATTTTTCCAGAATTGACTTTTTGCTTGAGTCGCGTACAGGAAATGGCAAAGGCGACAAATTCTATAACTCACTGATCGGATATAGCAGTCTATGTAAATCAAATATCCTGATGCTGCTAACCAAAATTTCTTTCAACCGCTCAATCACTCACCTACACACAGAGACAAAGGAAACGAAAACATACGATTCTAGAAATAAATAGACTAGCAGACGTACCCAGAATTGCCCGCGTGTCTGAATATTTGAAATGAAATACAAGCGCTCGACTTTATAATAGTTTGTATCAATAGCTTTCAAAAATATGGTGAAAATCTTCACTCCCTCTCTCTCTCTCTCTCTCTCACACACACACACACACACACACATATATATATATATATATATATATATATATATATATATATATATATATATATATACCGTATATTTCGACGTATAAGGCAACCTTTAGATAAACTCACTCTCTCTCTCTTTCTCTATACATATACATACATATATATATATATATAGATAGATAGATAGATAGATAGATAGATAGATAGATACACACACACACAAGGTAAGGCAAAAAATCGAACATCATACGTGTTAATGGATCGGTTGAAGAGTTTCTTTTGAGTGACGACAGAGGTCACCAGATGTCACCAGAGGTCACCAGAGGTCACCAGAGGTCAAAAGGATTTCTTCTGTGGGGAACCATTTGAAAATCACTTGTTTATGAGACTTTTTTTTTTTAAGCATTACGCCCCGAGCAAAGCGTGAAGCCACTAGGATGCAGGAGGTTGCAGAAGATTTGGAGCGAGAGCAGATAGGAGTGATAGAAGAAAGGATGAGGCGAAGGATAGTGGATAGATCAAGGTAACTGGAGATGTCGATTGATATTACATTTGAATAGTTGGAGATTATAGCTCTCAGGGAAACAGTAATAAGGAAGGGTGTTCCACAGGCGAGAAGTGCGAGGTATGAAGCTATTGGAGTAGAAGAGACGACTACATTTAAAAGTTTCTACAGTGAAAGGGTGAGAGCGGGATGCCAGCCTCGTAGGGCGCTTGAATTCATGAAATCTGGGAACCAGTGAAAGCAGCTCATCGGAGCAATTACCATGAAAGTATTTGTAAAAAAGACAGAGAGAGGCGACGGCGCGTCTGTGAGAGAGTGACTGTAGACGAGATGCCAGATCAGGGCTAATTATATTGCATATTCGTCTCTGGATCTTGTCAAGAACTCCGGGGTAAACAGAAGGTGCACCAGACCATATATGGCAGCAATACTCCATGCAAGGGCGAATGGTTGATTTGTATATTTGAAGTATCGATTCCGGGGAGAAAAATCTCCTGGCGCGGCACAGGGAGCCAACTTTCCTTGCGGTGGACGAAGCAATGGACTCAATGTATTTGTTCCATCTCAGGTCAGCAGTCAACGTGAGATCGAGCAGCCGCAGAGAGTTGCTCTCGAGAAGTTGACTATCAGACATTCTAAGGGGGGGCAGGGAACGATCTCTATGGTGATTAATAGAGAGTAGTTTAGTTTTTGAGGCGTTAAAGTTGACCAGCCAATTCTTGCCCCAATTAACAACCGATTGGAGGTCCATTTCAAGACGAGCGGCCAGGTTAGTTTTGTCAGCGACACTAGATTTGTTTTCGAGGCAGGAGTAAATGCCCAAGAAATATAAAGGAACTTAAAGAAAGAATTAAATATGAATGCAGTAAAATGAAAGAGGAAACTCTCTGGCGTGTTAATGGAATCATGGACGCACAGAATTGAAATGTGTTCTGAAAAAGAAAGAGGACATTTTGAACATCACATATAACAATTAAATAACTAGTAAATAAAATTAAATTTAGCTACTAATTATAATTTTAATAATCTGATGGTGGGCAACTTTGCCTCAATCTCTCTCTCTCTCTCTCTCTCTCTCTCTCTATATATATATATATATATATATATATATATATATATATATATATATATATATATATATGGCTGACTGGTTAGGGATTGTCAATGTGGGTGTCTGCAAAAGAGTTAACTACCTAAG
>CAHIKZ030001635.1:535000-555000 GCA_903632075.3 Acanthosepion pharaonis | reverse complement strand
AAAGAATAGAAAGATTATGTAGAAAGAATGGTAAAAAAAGACTGTGTAAGCAGAAGAAAAGAAGGAAGGAAAGAAGTTGTGATAAATCATGAAGGATAAAAAAATGAAAAATTATTTTAAAACGAGAAGTTGAAAATCGTCAAAGAAAGAAGTGTTTAATTCAAAAGTAAAGTGTAACTGACGTTTGGAGCCAAGATGATAGTGACAAAGGAGGAAGAAAAGGAGAAAAGACCATATGATAAAAAAGAACAAAAGCCAAAATAAAGATGGCGACGAACAAGATATTTGGAAAGAATTAACGCATCCCTTCCTTCGCTTCTGATCGAACTTCTATTTCCCTATCCACATCAAATGTCACTTTTACATATCTCGATAAACCGCAGTCAAAAAAAGGGGAAAAAATTTCTAATAATCCTTTTTAAGTAGACTCGATCCCAAATAGCTGAATAATCAAAGAACAACTTCTTAATGTCATAGATGGCGCATACAATAGATCAAAACTGATAAATACACACTGATTCATAATGTAAAAACGATATTCCGTATAGACTCTTATATAAGTTGATCTCTTCAAGAGGTCACCTATTGATTTGGGGCATTTCTAATGTAAACGTTGAACCTGCTCTTCACCACTATCATTATCATCATCAGTCCCTTATCTGCTTCAATCGTTGGGGGAAGGGTTCCTACGGACAGAAGAAACAGACAACCTCCTCCAGGATAATCTGTTAGCGGTCGCTATCAGTAGTTCCGGCATTGTCATGGACGTCTTTTCTTTGATGTTGACTGACTAGCTTTTGCGTTGCCGACACAGCCTGCGTTTGTCTTCAATAGTGCCTTGCATGATGCACTTGCATATAGGCTGTTATGCCGTTTGATGTCGTCAAACCCTGACATTTTCCGACGCTTAATTGTGACGAGGAGATATTCCTGTCGGCCCACGAGACTTTTAATCTTGCTCCGTATATCATCATTGGTTTTGTGCTTCCAATGAGAACCGTCTCAAGCATTTGTTCTCCAACGCCCGCATCGTAGTTTTCAAGGATAGCAAATAAACATAAAGAAGAAAAAATGCTACATCTTCAGGAAGACCTTAGTAAATTTTATTTATGACACCACGTACTATCTTATAAGAAATGAATCGGAAAATTTGAGGACAAGAAATTTTAAGCAGTTTCCATAAGATTCCAGTCTGTTGAGAGAGCTAGTGAACTGTTAGGTTACGGTCGATATGGCTGATTTCACGGATTTTTTTTTCACGTCTTCCGGCGTTTTACTAATGACTGATCGCCCTAGTCGATCGGCTGGTCTTGAATCGAGAGTACAAGTCAAAAACAATGTTCGGGCTGAAGAAGGTTTGCTAAAAAAAAGAAAAAAAAGTATAAAACATTTTCAGGATCTCAGACGTTGCTCAAAATTCTCAGCCACCGTAAAGATCTCAGAGTCGTTCCACTACAACATTTCAAAACCTCGCGTGTAATTTCAACACCAGCAGCTAGGCCGTCGCCTATTGGCAAACCGTCTTAGTAGTTGGAGTATTAATGGGCGTTAACTACACGCGTATTTCCACTGAATGATCAAGTCTACCCTGGCAAATGTGCCAAAAATCAATCACCAAAGAAGAGTCGAAGCATCACTGTAAACAATAAAATCGGATTGATGTGGATTATAATACAAAATATGAAAATGCCATGTCCACCCAGGACGTAGGCGGCCATGACTAGTCATACATTCCTTGTCTTTATTATCTGTGAATTATATCTTCTTGGGAAAGATCGTACATTGGTTTCCCATTGCTTTTTTCATAGTTTGGAATTTAGTTTTCCTTCTCAGATTAGCTTCCATCCAAGGCCAGAGTGTCCAATGTACCCGGCTATTTAACTTAAGGTAGAGAAGGAACGGATTCGCGCCTTTTCCCCGGGTAAATTGAACGTAACAGACTATACCGGAATTTGAACTCGGATCGCTGAATCTACATTTCGAGTCAGATAAGCGTGATGCTACCCGCACACCCCATGAACTGCTAGCTAGGTATTAATTAATTCCAAGTTCTCAGACGCCATCTACGCAGTTGATAGTCAAGAAATCGAGAAAGGAGGCAAGATGAATACAGTCTTGCGCAAGAGTATTTGTGCGAAAATAAAATACGACTGACTAGTCTGGCATTTGAACTCGGCTCACCTATTCCGCGCAAATATCTATTATATTACACTGAGATTTCTAATGCTCAGCGTGAAATTAACCAAAGATTTTTAATTATTTTCCGTAACTGCGGTCTTAAGCCATGATATTATAAGTAAGTCTGAGTGTCAATATCTTTAGCCCGCTGCCATATTTCAGCCGACCCGCAGATCATATACAGATATTTTAAAAGAGTAAACTTTTTGTTTTTTCTTATACTGTTTTTATATACAAATCAAAAGCTGTCTAACCTTCTCGCCCGCAAAACAAAACGGCGTCTCAAAAGGACGGTTATTCCCTTGACACCGTTATTATTATCTGTCTATATTTCTGAGATGAGGTATGGTAATTATTTACATTGTTCGGACTGTTGTCCTCAACTTTATTGCCATATACACGACGTTTCGGCCGTTGTACGTTCCGGCCTTCTTTATGCATCATTGCAGCTCTCTCTCTCATCAGATCAACCTGTAGTCCCATGACAGGTTGAAAGCCAAATACTGAGAAACTTTTACAAATGCAAATCAAATAAAGGAGGTTCCGCTTTCAATTTTTTTTTGTCCGACAATTACAGCAGAATGTACGCATGTGAGAAAGAATTCTGTGATGAAATATGCTATACTTGCACACAAGTCGATTTTAGGTGATTCAAATGTATAGGAAATAAATGTATAGGACACATTGCACAGTGGATAAAAGCGTTGGTTAGATCCGGTGACAGGGCCCAAAAAGTGTGTGTTCAATACCCCGCTGAGGCAGTGGAGAACTTGGAAAGGGCAATTAACAGGAGATAACTGATAACTGGCATCCACTAAACATGGCACGTGGAACTAGAACAGACTACCCCAGTGAGCGAAATAAAGGGTTCAGTTCGACATTCCAACCACCTGAATAAGGCCGGAGCGTACAACGGCCGAAAAGATGAGGACAATATTCCGAATAATGTAAATAGTGTACATAATATCTCATCTCAGAAATATAGACGGATACTGAAGAAGGCTGGAGCGTACAACGGTCGAAACGTTGTAATAAATATGGCGACAAAGATGAGGACAATAGTCCAAATAATGTAAATAGTGTACATTATGTACACTATTTACATTATTCGGACTCATCTCAGAAATATAGACGGATACTAAAGAAAAATAAATTTCATAATTCTCATCGATTCTCGATCTCGTGCTAAAAAGATGCATTTATAATAAAAAATGATTTCATTTGGTTTAAAATAAATTATTAAAAATATATTATTACGAGATGTTTCACAATTTTTAAACAAAATGGCTGGTCACAAATCAAGGACCGCAAATGATAGAGTAATGGAAATTAAATTTATTGAAGCGTAAAAGGATAACCTTTTAGAATCTGCAACCATTTAGTCTCAAACATGAATCAAAAATGTCAAGAGGAACTCTAGAGTACATGCTCCAGATGTCCGCCGTTCAGTTGAAGACACTGTTGAATGCAAAGTTGTTGATAACGCGTGCACATTCCTCTTGGGTGATCACTTGAATCTTCTCAGTGATGGCTGCCTTCAATTCAGCACTGGTGCGAGGGTTGCCCTGGTCGATGTTGTCCTTGAGGAACTTTCAGAGGAAGAAATCTGGCGGCGGGTGGGGTCAGGCGAGTGAGGTGCCCATTCCACTTCAGCTTTGCGGCTGCTGAGACGCTCGCCAAACTTGGAGCCGTGCCATGGTAACATTAGCAGTGTGTGAGGAGGAGCACCATCCTGCTGAAACCACTGTTCCTCTTCATCGAGGTCCTCACGCACCTCGAGCTCTCCCCATCTGGGGGGGGGGGGCGCTTCTTTGTTTCGACAATTGTGTAACACCTGTATTTTAGTTTGATATGCAAGGATTGCACAGAAAATAGCACTTTTTTTATATTATTATACCGACTGATGTCAGAGGGTGTAGCTTATTATATCGACTGATATCAGAGTCTGTAGCTTATTATATCGACTGATATCAGAGACTGTAGCTTATTATATCAACTGATATCAGAGACTGCATCTTGTATTATAGTCGTAGAGAACTCATAATTTTTTGTCTTGCTACAGACAGAAGCTGAACGGTAATTTTCTAAAATAGTGTCTGACATGAAAGTGCATGTGAGGCAGAAGTATATCAATGAATTCCTTTCTGCTGGACATGTTGCACCCATTGATATTCAGTGAAAGTTGCTGAACAATTGCAGAGAAGAAACAATAGATTTGAAAAGGTTAAATGTGAGTATCAGCATTCTAAGAGCGATGTGTGGAGAAATACCACGTGCCGGACACTGATCGACAAAAACAATGTTATCGCTCCGTGAAAATGTGGTAAATATAGAGTTTTGTAGCTGAAAACTTGCTCTATCTAACGCGGTTAGTGTTTTCCTGTATTTGTTCTTTCGCTGGAAATAAATAGTCATTACTTTAAGAGTCTCCTTCATATAGCAATTGTTTTACTTTGAGTTTGTCTTGGCCAACAGGTAAAAAAAAAGACTGCCAGTCTGTCCCATTTCCAAGACAAATGTTTGCCGAAACCTGAGCTAACCTAATATTAACAAATTCCCAAAAGACGACTGAAATAGAGTTGTACGTCAAATAACAGTTTTTAAGGAAAGGTTAATAAGAACCAGAAACAAAAAGTGACTAGAATAACAGCTACCTGGGAGGCACTGTTAATGCTATCGCCGGCTTTGGTAAGCAAAGATGGCTTCCTCTCATGAAACCATCTTCTCCTTCTCTGTGCCGTTTCTCTTCGGGACGTGGGCGATCATGTCACTTCATAACATCGCAGTTCTTAATAATGTTTGTTTTTTACAATCTCTCCCCACTCCCCGTTCTACGATCCATTCACACAAGTTTGTCAGGTAAAAGGCCCACTTCTCTCTGTCCCTCTTCACTTCCCTCTGTCCCTCTTCACTTCCCTCTATCCCTCTTCACTTCTATCTGTCCCTCTTCACTTCCCTCTGTCCCTCTTCACTTCACTATGTCTTTATTCACTTTCCTCTGTCCCTCTTCACTTCTCTCTGCCCATCTTCACTTACCTCTGTTCCTCTTCACTTCCCTCTGTCCTTCTTCACTTCCCCGTACCTCTTCTCTTCCCTCTGTCCCTCTTCACTTCTCTCTGTCCCTCTTCAGTTCCCTCTGTCCCTATTCACTTCCCTCTGTCCCTCTTCACTTCCCACTGTCCCTCTTCACTTACCTCTGTCCCTCTTCACTTCTCTCTGTCCCTCTTCACTTCCCACTGTCCCTCTTCACTTCCCACTGTCCCTCTTCACTTTCCTCTGTCCCTCTTCACTTCCCCTCAGTCCTTCTTCACTTCCCAGTCCCTCTTCACTTCCCACTGTCCCTCTTCACTTCCCTCTGTCCCTCTTCACTTTCCTCTGTCCCTCTTCACTTCTCTCTGCCCATCTTCACTTACCTCTGTTCCTCTTCACTTCCCACTGTCCCTCTTCACTTTCCTCTGTCCCTCTTCACTTCTCTCTGCCCATCTTCACTTACCTCTGTTCCTCTTAACTTCCCTCTGTCCCTCTTCACTTCTCTCTGTCCCTCTTCACTTCCCACTGTCCCTCTTCACTTCCCTCTGTCCCTCTTCACTTCCCACTGTCCCTCTTCACATTCCTCTGTCACTCTTCACTTCTCTCTGTCCCTCTTCACTTTCCACTGTCCCTCTTCACTTTCCTCTGTCCCTCTTCACTTCTCTCTGCCCATCTTCACTTTCCTCTGTCCCTCTTCACTCTCTGTCCCTCTTCACTTCCCCACTGTCCCTCTTCACTTTCCTCTGTCCCTCTTCACTTCTCTCTCCCCATCTTCACTTACCTCTGTTCCTCTTAACTTTCCTCTGTCCCTCTTCACTTCCCTCTGTCCCTCTTCACTTCCCAGTCCCTCTTCACTTCCCACTGTCCCTCTTCACTTCCCACTGTCCCTTTCACTTTCCTCTGTCCCTCTTCACTTCTCTCTGCCCATCTTCACTTACCTCTGTTCCTCTTAACTTCCCACTGTCCCTCTTCACTTCCCTCTGTCCCTCTTCACTTCACTATGTCTTTATTCACTTTTCTCTGTCCTCTTCATTTTCCTCTGTCCCTCTTCACTTCTCTGCCCATCTTCACTTCCCTCTGTCCCTCTTCATTTCCCTTTGTCTCTCTTCACGTCGCTATGTCCTTTGCGTTTCAAATTTTTCAAACCCGCCTTCCGCATCATTTATCAAAATAAAAACTCAGTTGTCATTTTCTGATTCTAAATACAAGTGTAATTTTGCTACTATTTTCCTTAAGACGTCCTCGTTGTTTATACGGGTCATCTATAGCAATGACTTGAACATGAAGTTTCGGAACACCTATTGAATGAAGAGTAACAAAAAATTAAAATGAAATAAATACTATTCACATATTAATTATGTAGGACAATACTACGTTTTATTAAACAAATATATAAAAATATCAAGAAAATACTACTACAAATACTACGAATGGGCGGGAAAATATTAATAACAAATATGGCAGTGATTGATCGTGAGAAATTTAAAAATCAGTTTATCTGGTTAGAATTGATCTTCTATCAATTGAATAAGTGTCCTGGTTCCGTGGGGAATAGCAAAAATCACGCTAAGATAGGCTTCTACAGGAAAAAGGTATACAGGTTCGATTCTCAGCTACAGCTTATTTGATATTCTTGTTTATTTGTTGCCAAAGAATGAGTGTCTGATTAGCTGAGACGAAAAACAACTGAAATTAAGATGAAAGAAATACGTCGAAAATTAATAATGGTTGATAATGCTTCGTCTAATAAAAATTCAGTATACTATTACAATTAATAATGCTACTAATGTAATAAAAAGCAAAGGAATTTTAAGATGAAAGAAATACTCATAAAAATTAATAATGTCTGACAATACATCATCTAATGAAAAACCAAGATAACATTGCTAATAATGGTAATCGTATCTGAGATGGACAGGATATAGAGAAGTATGCATGAGAAAAAAGTAAACAAAATGGTGAATGAGAAGAAGAAGAAGAAGAAGAAGAAACATGAGCAAAAGAAAGAAAAAGAAAAGAATGGGAAAGAGAAAGAAAGAAGTATCATAGAAAAGACATAAAAAAGAAACGGAATAAGTAGAAGGAAACCAAGAAGAAGAAAAAATGCAGAACTGTAAATATAGAGAACAAAAGCAATAAGATCAAAGAGAGAGGAACAGAGAGAAAAAAAAAGGCACGACAGTGATTAACCTCCATTGTTATCAGCGTTTTGTGTTGTCCAACCGCCATTTTGGACTTGTAATCAATGGGAGATAACAAACATTCGTTGTGTGTAAATATAATGATGACCAAACAACCAGACATGGATACTCTACACAGGTATATTATGTATGTGCGCATACTTATATAAAGGTACCGTATTTGATTTTATGTACAGCTTTTGATGTATCTGTATATATGGAAGGATATGAATATGAAGATAGATAGATAGATAGATAGATAGATAGATAGATAGATGAATGATTTTTAAAAAGAAGCTACTTAAAATTTTTGACCAGTATATGGGTTACCTAATTTTTGCACAAGAATTAGTACTTATTAAACATGTTTAAGAATAAAATAAATAAAAAAGACATTTCTAAGTAAACAAGCAGAACTGGCAGAATTTTTGCATACGACATAAAAGAATTTATTTAGTAATTAATTTTATGTTTTTCGTTCCCTTTTTTGTGTTGTTTAAAACACACTGACATCCGTAGCTGAGTTGCTTCAGATTTGGTCAAATTGCAGTAATGTTTATTAGAAAAAAACTGCTTGTAAAATAACGTGTCGATAGCCAGATAGATAGATAGATAGATAGATAGATAGATAGATAAGTAAGGTATTGGTTACGCAAAAACAACTTATTTCTTGTCATTTAGAAGGGCTTAGGATAATTTCTATTCTTCTTCTATGTGCCATGCACTTTCAGAAACTGGGCGATCATGGATCTCCACAACGATTGTCTCTTTGCCGAGCCACCCGCTCCTCTTTACATCACCCATTTAAACTCGCTGCACAAGTTTAGCTTAAACTGCAATAAGAGCAAAACTGTGAAGAACCCAATGAGAATTAAGCTCTTTTACATGAGCAACGGTCAGCAAAATTGTTTGAATGGACTTGCAGTGACTGAAGATGCCTATATATATATATATATATATATATATATATATATATATATATATATATATATATATATATAGAGAGAGAGAGAGAGAGAGAGAGAGAGAGATAGACAGAGACAGAGAGAGATAGACAGAAACAGAGTCCGTGATGCGAGCCTTATTTTGGTCTGTTGCAAAAGAGTTCGAGTCGAGTTCCTTAGACCGTCTCTGACTGTCTAAGCCATTGCTCCTCGGTGATGCGTTCATATACTAGTATGGATCAATAATTCCATGGACTGATATAGTTATTAATTAAATGTACATCTGAATATTTCACTCTATAATGCACAATCATTGCTATTACACGGAGATGAGTTTGATAAAGTGCATTGACAATAAAAACACGGAAATGAAATATGATGATAAATATTTGTTGAGTAAAATAAATCGATTAGGATACGTACATATTAATTTAATTGCATATATATATATATATATATATATATATATATATATATTAGTGAATATACATAATATCCAACGTCGATAACACTACTGGAGTTTCATACAGTTAATGCAATCTTCAGGTGGATCATAATACATTCTCAAATAACTAAACATATCAAACTACTATACCGTAATCAAATGCATTCTAATTATAAGCAAAAGGAAAAAGTTCTAAAACGACTCATAAACATTATTATATCCCCACTGATATAGTAGGGCATAAAATTAATTATATATTCTACTATATTTAATAGAACCAAGCTAGACATCTATAACAACTCTTCTCCGTCAACTAGCGTCTTACATAAGACCAACCTCGTATATCAATTTAAACGTTCTTTCCGAGGTTGCACCACAGATAAAAATGTTAATACGCTTGTTGGATTTACAAAAACGATAATGACGCGAAGGCTTGCGTTTCACTTAAACGATTACAGTTCAATCTAAGTACATTTAAAGGAAGCAAAATCAAGTAAAGTAAGCGACCTAAGCCACTCCCTACAAACTTTTTACCACGTTAATAAAACATAGAAAACTGAAAAGAATAAACAAATATATAAAATAAAAACTGATAATAAAAAACGAGTAAAATAAATTAACCCAAATAAATAAATAAGCCGCTCCCGCCAAAATAATCACCAGAACGGATGACCCACAATGCACCACGGACACATATATATAAATAGCCAAGGAAAAAATCCAACATTTGTTGCCTGATGATTGCGTCTAGCATGAAACAGCCTGTCGTCTCTGAGTGTTGATTTCAAGATTCACTTTTATATATATATATATATATATATATATATATATATATTTATATGTATGTGTATATATATATATATTTTTTTTGTATGTGAGGTTAAGTGAGAGAGGCCGAATGTATGTGCATGCGAGAGAGCGTGAGATACAAAGTGACAGCGTGTATATGTATGCAGGTGTGTGCGAGAAAAAGACAGTGTATGGGGGGGAAAAAACAGACAGAGACAGAATGCATGTATATGTGTGAAACGAAAGAGGCCATATTAATGTGTGTGTGTGCGTGCGTGCGTGTGTGTGTGTGTGTGTGTGTGTGTGTGTGTGTGTGTGTGTGTGTGTTAATCCTTAGTTAAGGTTGTTTACATGTAGATAACTGTCTCTTGTCTTGTACGAGATAGCGAAGGAATTGCCTGACTTGTGAGGCTGTCGGTATTTTCGCAAGGCACCAATTCGGCTGCACATCTATGTGGTTATGCAACTGTGTGTGTGTGTGTGTGTGTGTGTGTGTGTGTGTGTGTGTGTGTGTGTGTGTGTGAGTTTGTAAGAACGAAAAAAGTAGCAGTAGCTGCAGCAGATGCACTGGAATAAAAAATACGGAAGAAAATGAAAAAAAAACTTGGTAAACGTTTTTGGGGAGAGCAAAAACAAAAGATGAAAACAAAGAAAGAAAGAAATGATAAGAAAAAAAATAGAATAAAGAAATAAATCAGAAAAAAAGAAAAAAAAAAAAGAAAAGAAAGAAAGAAAAAAAGAAAGAAAGAAAGAAAGAAAGAAAGAAAGAAAGAAAGAATAAATACAGGGAGGAAAATGGAGAAAGAGAAAAACAAGACGAAGATGTTTCGTTTGGTTTTGATTGTTTTTGTTTTACGGCAACTCCATGGGTTATTTAATGTCGAAATCTAAATATTCTGTACGCATTTTTAAACCTACAGCCTTTTGTACATAATTTTATCCTTTCAAAAAAAACCTATGTTTTTTCGATATGTATTTAGTAGATGATAAAATGTATTGTTGGTAATTTTTCAAAAAAGTGAATTGCTGGTAATTTCACTACAAAAATGCATTGTTGGTAGTTATTTTATAAACATCTATTGCTAGTAATTTTACTATAAAATGAATTTTTATACTTTAATGTTGCGTTGATTGCCATTTTGCTATAAAACTGAATCGGTAGCCATTTTACATTAAAAATGTAGTGTTGGTAATTTTTATGAAAATGTATTACTGGTATTTTTACTATAAAAATGTATTTTTATGATTTACTAGTGTTTTGATTTTTGAGTGGTGGTTCACTATTTGCCCATAGCTGGGACCCAAACATGTGCTACTACACCTAGTCAGGGTGGATCTGGGAACAAGAGCAATTAAGAGGTGGTTCAACGCTCTTCAAAAGCTCCAATCTCCCAATCAGAAGCATTGCCGCTGGATGTAATTTATCCAGGACTAGAAAGACAAAAAGAAAAAGAAATGCAGTACAGAATTTGAAGAGAAATGATAATTCAAATGAAATTCCAGGAATTTCTTTTTGGTACCAATGACAAACTTTTTTTCATTCCATCGATAATCGCAAAAACATTTTACCATTTATCGTGGAGAGAATAAAAGGACAGGACGCAATGATGACGAGAATGCTAGCACCGATTATTATTATGAAGTTCGTCGTCATGGAGACTATGATGAAAATAAATATACCTCTTTATAATGATGTCAACGATGGACTAAATTGTATTCGCTTACAAACTGGCTGGTGTTCGATGAGAGGAAACATTTATTGGTCGGAACAATATTTGAAAATCCCAGTATTGATGGACAAATTATCGAAGAAGAAAAAGACGCTTGATATTTACTAATCTTAACTTACATTCAGCCAGACAAGCACACTTTTTTCCCTCACGTCGAGACACACTGAAATAATGTATCTTTATCTCAGTCGCTTTATTCCTTTCGCTTCCAGGCATGTCGTGTCTTCTTGAAAGTCACTGTTATATTGATTTGTTAATATTACAGACTAGTATCTCTATCTCTATTATTTTGATAAAAAAAATCGGTTGTTATGCTCTCCGGTCTTCATAGTTGTCTGTGAAGTTCTGAAAAAAAAGCTCTCTTTTGTTCTTTTGTTATAAGAGTGAGCATCATCCTCCGTTGTTGTATTCGTTCGTTAAACTCTCCGGCCTTCATTGTAAAGGATGTTTCAATAAATTGGACCGATTTTAAATGTGAATTTAGTTTAAGCATCTGATGATTTATTTTTATTTTTATTTCACATTTAACGACTTAAGTCTTTGGCAATTTAAACCACGGAAAGATTAACTATCAAACAACGTGTTAAAGCTACCGAAGCCTATTAAGAAAATGGACGTTCAAACAGAAGTGCAATGAGAAGTTCCCAGGTCGCATCATCTCTCGAAACAGCGAAGGTCAATTGGCCACCACGATTAAAAGCGACTTGACGTATTTAGATTTCTTCCTTGGGGCGGGTCATCTCAAAAGTAAGGTCTATGCTAACACATCAACAACAATTCAACAACTGAAGGATGAGAATGAGACATATTAGTGAGATCGAGGAGCAATTATGCAGAAACATCAAAAATTTTGACCATCGAGTGGAAGTGTGCCGCCGAAGCTTTGGCGGACATTTGGACGATATTATTTTTCACATTCAATTTCCATGACTTAAATAACATGATCCAATAGAGAAATAAATAAATTTTCACCAATAACGCGGATTTATTTACTGCTGACTTTGATTCGTCTTAATGAAACACCCTTATATATAATCCCTCTTAATGAAACACCCTTATATATAATCCCTCTTAATGAAACACGCTAGTTCCAAAGTAGTAGCATGAAGTAATCTTTGTTTTCGACGAGTATCACTATCTTCATTGTTTTCGATATACACTCCAGCCTTTCAAGTTTTTCCGAAGTTCTCTCATGAAGCAATCTTTGTTTTAGGAATTATTCAAAGGATTAATCATTGCCTGTGCCCTTATGAAGTACCAACCGATTTTCATTATGTGTATCATGCTTGATAATCTTTTGTGGATCGTCCGATATTTTCTTCGCCAAATATTCTCTACCAACTCCCTTGCATTTTAGTGGCTTTTTTGCCTTGCGAGGGGGGAATGTTTTGAAAAATACAGTCCGTTAGATGTTATTTTCCCAGACCAAACATGCCAAAGATTATACAAAAGCGTTTGATAAATTATATCACAAAGAACTGTTGGAACTTCTAGGTAACCTTAACATATTTGGAAAGGATATTAGAATAATCCAGGACCTATATTGACAGAAAACTGCATGCATACGGCTAGAAAATGTGTTCAGTAAATATGCAAAAATAGAAAGGGGTGTAAGACAAGGGTGTGTCTTCTCCAAAAATTTATTCAATCTATACATTGAGGCGATTCAAAGAAAATTAGAACTCCTACCAGGATTTATTATTAACGTCGACAACCATAACAAGATATACCATTGAAAAAGTGTTGGTAGAAAACACAGAAAGGAAACTACAAGAATTCCTAGAGAAGGGAGAAAATGAAAGCCAGAAGAACAGACAAAACATTAATTGCAATAAGACGAAATGCACGGTTGTTAGCAAAAGGAATCGTTCAACATGCAAATTACAAATTGGAGATACTAAACTAAGACAAGTACAACAATTTAAATATATAGGAAGTGTTTGAACAGAGGACAGAAAGCACAACACTGAAATCCGAAGGCGAATTTGGTAGTGAAAGATGCCTTCCAAAATCTAAGCTAAGTATTAAGATGCAGAAAAATGTCGTTAGAAATAAAGAGTACTGAACTGTTATATAATAATTCTGGACAGTCTCCTCGCAGATAAAGAGACTTGAAGCACGACAAATGTGGTTGTACAGAAGGATGCTGAGAATACCATGAACTGAACATGTTAGCAATGATAAAGTTTTAGACGAAATGGAAACAAAAAGGGCACATCAGAAAGAGATAACTGAAATTTCTATGATGCATAATGAGGTAAGAGGGCTTAGAAAATCTAATACTCACAGGAAAGATTGAAGTCAAGAGGTGTGGGGGAGAAAACGATGTATAACCTACCTAGTGAACTTGAATAAATGTCATGGGTCCTTACCTATAACTACAGAATGAACTCTTCCTATAACTACATGGGTCCTTACCTATAACTACAGAATGAACTCTTCCTAACACTATGTATACTACGCCTCTCAAGAGAGAGCGATGAATCGAGTCGAGCCGATAGTAGTTCACTCCAAACCAGACTGACAGTCATACTAACACCTTCCACATCTTGTATTATTATTTCGTGTAATATACCTTCGTTATTTCTAGTCGTGTGTTTGTGTTGTTCTTCCTTGGTTCTAACCTTGGACCATAACAGTAAATGAATAGCGATGCAGAGATTTGGAGAGATAACAGAAAGACAAATTTTATTAAAAAATCAAAAAACAGGAAGTTGTGGAGAGCCATGATAACCCACGTTCTGAAGGGACACGGAACACAGAAGAGGAAGAAGAATTCAGCTAAAGTGTACTTCAGTTGATATTTTCTTAACCTATTTTCGTACAGAAAAAAAAGACAGAAAGAGAAAGAGAGAGAAAGCGTTGGAAAAGAAAAATAAGCATTTGAAATTCTGGATTTTAACTGCCACCAGAGAGAGAGAAGACGTAACCCTCTCAAGCCCGAAGCAGACTAAAATGTTCTTTTCTCGTCACACACGGACAACTTTTTACAATGTCATGTATGTGGCACGATTCACGGATGCGTATAGTAAATGTACCACATGTTATGCACTTGCCCCCTACCCACCATCATCCACCCCACCAAAAAAAAAAAAAACCCTGCATCATTAGGCTCTCAGACGAGAATGGTGTTTTGTTTCACTTTAAAAATCTAAAATAAACACTTGCTACATATAACTTGATGAAAAAGTAGCAGTATCGATTTAACTGAACGTCATAAAAATTTTGTCGGATACCAAACGTCTCGGGTTAAACTGTTTTGAATTCAATTTATTTTTAACCGCGTACGATAAGAATTCGTTTGGCGAAAGCACATTTCACTTTTTAGATATATGCTTCGTGTAGTCGCCCAGATATTGTAATTTAAATACCACTATTTTATAATCAGTGATTCAGATAGATAGATAGATAGATAGATAGATAGATAGATAGATAGATAGAAGAAAGTTTAGTGAGGAAATACGAGCCTGGGAGTGGAAATAAAAGAAAGAAAGAAAGAAAGAAAGACAGAAAGAAAGAAAGAAAGAAAGAAAGAAAGAAAGAAAGAAAGAAAGAATAAACAAACAAACGGGATAAAAAAGAAAGCAAAAATGATGAATAATGCGCTAGAAAAAAAAAGACGAAGATAATTTTAAAAAACCGTAAAGAAAGAAAAAATATGAGAAACAAGAATAATGTGAAAAGTAAGAAGAAATGACGAATTTAAATGTTTAGAAAAGAAAGAAAGAAAGAGATAGATAGATAGATAGATAGATAGATAGATAGATAGATAGATAGATAGATAGATAGATATTGGTTGAGAAGAAACAACATTGTTCATTTTTTTATTAGATAGCCTAAGGTACCTTTCTATTCTTCTTATTCTGCGTGCCATATACTTTCAGGAATTCAGCGATCATGGCTCTCCACAGCCTCCTATCTTTTGTAGCCCTTAATGATTTGTCCCTTTGCCAAACCTCCTGTCCTCTTTCAATCGTCCATTTGCACACGCTCATCAAGTAGGTGACCAGCTGACTTACCCTGTCCTGTTTGCCCGAAATATACAGTGTGGGTGTTAAAAAATTCTCCAAACCCTCCTTTTTCATTATCCCCAAGAAATATCAGCTGTCTTTTTCTGATTCTGAGTAGGCGTCTTTTTTTTTGTTTTCATTTTCCTTAAAACACTTACGCTGTCTCTCTCTGGAATTCTCAGTGTCCTTTTTATTATTTATTGTATATAAAATACAATTGTGGCACAAGGCCAAATATGGGGAGAGGTTGAGGCTGGTCATCACTATCTATCTTATACCTAGCTAATCTGATTCACGACCCATTCACACATTACAATTTCCACATTCGCCATTAGAACTCGTCCATCACCATTCAATCCTCCATACACCATAATACCGCATCCTCTCAAGAGGAACCTACAAAACGCGACCCATGCCATAAAAATCAAATGATTATAAAATATATACTTAAAAATTTATGGATGAATAGAATGAGAAGGGGGGGATGAAACACCAAAACAAACTAAATATAAACACAAAGTAAACTAAACATAACTGATGTTAGTATGACCCGTTCAATCCTCAAAAAAGAAAGGTCACTGTATTCTGCCCCTTCTTTACGTCATTCTTGATTGTTTGACGACAGTTGTCATGTCAGCATGCATTCACAAATAATTTCTCCAAATCAATGTATTTTCGATTATTGATTCGGTTATTGACAATTAACAATATTTTTCGATATATTCTGCTTTTCTATTTTTTGGAGAAGGGTTTGCGAAAGATCGAACGTATCAAAAGTGATTTGCTAAGTTTCATGCCGAAGATATCTCACTTATGTGTGTTTTACGAACAGGTATTTGCAGTCCTTGCCACATTTCTGGTCGAATTCTGCTACGAGTTTTTTTTTCGTCAGGATCCGAATGATAAACTTAGCTATTTGGCTCACTAATATGGTTGTCTGATGGAGCTCACACATTTGCACCTGGTTTCCATGTCAGGGCGAATGGCTGATTTATAGATAAGGAACGATGGACTCGGGCGAGAGAAAACTTTCTGAAGAATCAACTTTCCTTGAGGTATTTATGTCTACGATCTCTGATAAAAGAAGTTTCGCTTAAAGGCACATTTTCATCCTTACTTGATCAATGGTTTTTCTGTCGCTTAGAATGTTTCGGGTCTTAACGATAGTTCCCGCTGCCTAGACGGATACAGGTTCGAATCCTGCAAGAGAGTGTACATTTTTGTTTAATAAGATTTCTCAAACATCCAGGTCGGTAAACGATAATAAATATATTGTCTAATAAATAAACGGGGCGTCTACTCAAATACGAATATCCACTAAAAATAACGTTTAAAGTGATAATTATTTGATAATAAAAATAAATCCATTAGAAAAATTCGAGGTGACAAAGGTTTAGTCATTATTTGAGTATAATCAAGATAACAAGACGATGGTATATTCATAATACCCAAGTCGATTGATGAAAATTATTTGCACCACTTTAGTTTTGCCATTTGCTTTAAGAATGTAATTTCCATGTATGTTAGCATCTTTGATGCTTTAAGGAAAGCTGGGAGGTGGCGCCACCGACCTAACTTTTTACTGGAAGAGAAAACTAAACAAATGGCAAATTTTGTTTTCCTGAACTCAATCTAAGACAATCAAACTGAGCTGTATTCTTTGACTAAAACTATTACTGTCATTCATTTTCAAAATAAATTATAAAGCATTTTTTTTTGTCGAAACATGTCATAACCAAAATACTAACCTGAAAACTGAAATCATGTACTTTATATATATATATATATATCTCGACTCTCATCTGGATGGCATAGACGCTTTCCAAATTGTTCAGAAATCTCTAAAATTTAATTTATACGCACCCCTTTTCTCAAATCGATGAGTAAAAATAGCTTCAAGCAAATTAACCTCTTAAGAAAACAACCCTTCATCAGATCATATAGACTGGAGCTACAGAATCACAAAGAACTTTTCCAAATAACAAAATCACTTGAAGACTTCCAACAGTAACAACAACAAAAATGGTTTGCACATCTAACTCGAAGATAAAATAATGAAATAAACAAAACATTGACTATTCACTCTATCTTAAACTCTCTTCATTAATAGAAAGAGCGATAATAGTTATTGGATTTGGGAAACCTATTTTATTTTTATAATTTTTAAGAGAAAGATTTTATAAAATTCAACCGGCAGTAACACTAACTGTTCGGTTAATGTATGCCGAATGTTTCCTTATAAGGAAACGGATATTCTCGCCATTCCCAGTGCCATTATATTGAATAGAAAAAACTGCAAAGCGACTACGACTTTCGCATTTATAACCTTTCGGTCAAAACATTAAAAAGCAACATAAAAAAAAGGAAAATAAAAGTGAACCTCTTTTGGGTAAGTAGTCCAGTCACGCGTTCTACATATCGCCACGCCTCGCTTAGCAGCCAGAACTAAATCAAGGAGGTAATCAGTCAAAGACCGCACCAACCGACATAATTCAGGCCCTTAAAACCGATCGATAGCTCAAATGCGTTTACACAACGATTTCCCTTTCAGCAATGGGGCATAAAAAAAGGTGAAGAAAGTGAAGAAAGTGAAGAAAGGTTTTGCCATTTATTTGTTTATTACTGTCGTTGGTTGGCTACCAAAATTTTACCTGTTTTGTGGGGATTTTTTTTCCTGTGTTTCGTTTTCTGTTTTTTTTTTTTTCTTTTTTTTTTTAGTGGAGGTACGGGGGTGAGGGAGAACAGTGAGGATTAATTTTTTTATTACTTGAAACTGTTTGTTTTGTTTGTTTTGATTTTTTTTACTGTCTTACAGTTTCTAAACATTGAAGATAAAAAAAAAAACTACACAAGATGTGCTACCCAAAATTTCCGGAAACTTTATGTGCGAAATGGCTTCCTAAAAAATATAATTGATAGAAAATTACTTTTATTTTACTTATATGCAATGTTATGGAATATAATGATATACAAATGTACATATACTAGTAGCTACTCGTTTAAAAACAAAATGGAAACTAAAAACTACTACGTAACGTGTCAGTCATATACGTACGTACACACACACATATATATATATATATATATATATATATATATATATATATATATATGGAATAAGTTCAACATTATTTAATATATTTTCTGTTTATACATGATTTTAATAGATACAATTATACAAGTAAATGCTCTGTTTCCTTAAATAAACAGTATTAATTACATTTACCGGCCTGGATTTCTCGAAAATTAACATATAAACAATATAAACAATATACAGTGAAACCCGGATATAAGAGACCCGGATATAAGAGAAACCCGGATATAAGAGAGATTTTCTCTGGTCCCAAATTAGAGTCTGTGTTAATGTATATAAAATAGACCAAACCCGGATATAAGAGAAACCCGGATATAAGAGACTTCCCTTCCGGTCCCGACAACTCTCTTATATCCGAGTTACACTATATATATATAGGAAGTTAATAATTGTTTTTATTGAAAGCGAGAAAACATCATTTCCACTCATATTTCATGTGAACATATTGTATGCATCTTGCAAGAAAAGCAGGAAGCCACAGACCATGATAATCCACTAGACCCTTGCAATTATATATATATATATATATATATCATAAACAAATATTAACCGTATACAGGGTTGGTATAGATGGAATAAAATTACGATAACCAAAACCACAATTTTTCAAAACGTGCTCAATACAAAGTAGAGCTGATATGTCCCGAAAAGGGATATATTTGTCCGAAGAAGCAAAGTGATTTTGGACTACTTTGACCGTGTAGGATAATCTAGCAGGTAACCGTAATGGACTGGTCCTCGTCGTAGTGGTAGGCAATCGGCTCAGACAATAGGCTTAGCCAATAGACGTAGTCCATGTACCTCCACATCAGTCTGTATTTATGGCTGACACCAGCCAATCATATTACTGTGAGGGGGAACCCAGGTGTAGGCATATTCATTACATCAAGAGTGAATAATATATATTTAAAAATTATAACATAAGTATTTTATAACATCATTACAAAAACAGCCATTTTGTTTCAACGCTTCTTGTGTCTTGTCAAGTGATGGTGTTGATTGCAATTGGGGAAACATTATTAAGTAAGTTATGATGAAGTATATGATAATTCAAATAACTTGACAACAGACCCTAGATACAATTTATTAACGCTTTAATATTAATATTAAATTAGATTGAAAATCAATATAACTAATTAACTTTTAATTTACTTATGCAGTTAAAGAATAAAAATTACGAATATTAAATTTTAAATATTACCATGTATCATTACTTACGCAATAATATTTCCCCTATTGGAGCGCTTGGTGGGTTTTGGACTTTTTAAAACTCTTTATTTTGCAATCAAAGCTATCACTTGACAAGACACCAGCAGTGTTGAAACAAAATGGCTATTTTTGTTGTGATGATATAATATGCTTAAGTTATAATTTTTCAGTAAATATCTTATAAACAAACGTTAATGAAAATCTGTTCAGTGTAGGCAATCAGTCAGTTGGTCTTTCTAAATAATCAACGAAAACCTTATGAAAATATATGAATAATTTCGAAAACAATTTTAAATAATGCTCTCCTGTGTTTGCATGAATTTACCAAAATGTAAACAATCTTAGAGAATTTTCAATCAGGTTTCTATGTAAGAAACGTTGAAGTGAATGT